>PVHY01005529.1:0-55140 GCA_004024945.1 Uropsilus gracilis
CTATTTTTGCCCATGGAACCGCAGGCTCTCATTGCCCGGGGTACCACAGACTCAAGCAATCCCCAGGCTTAGCTTCCCAGGTAGCTGGGATGACAGGCGCGCACCACCACGCCCAGCTATTTTTTTTGGAACTAGGTCTCACTACGGGCCCCAAGCAGGACTCAAACCACGATCCCTAGCCCCGGCCGCTTCATAGGCTGAAGCTTACGGGCACGAGCCACCGTGCTCGGCCCTGCCAGCTATTTCTTAAACTCAGTTTTGGAATGGGGAGAATGTACTAGCTGTCATTAAGCTGAAAGTGCTACTGAGCTGGGGCAAGAACTGGGAGTAACCTTTCGTTCATGATATGAACACGGGGAGACCAAGTTCAGCATCTCTGCTCCCCCAGCTCTATTCCACCAGGATGTTCTCAAGTTCCAGACCTGCCTTACCTGCAGTTGTGTAACTGAGCAGCTTAGTACATGCTAATTCCTCTGTGCTTGCTTGGCCAACTCTTACTCTGTATTCAGAAGCCTCCCAGGACCACCCTAGACTGACTAAGCCCTAGTCCTCTTTCCCCTCAAAGGACACTTTGCATTTATGATCACTGCTGCATGTCTCTTACCCCACTAACCTATACATTCCTTGAGAGGACCAGTCTTCAGCTCTGTGTCCTCAGTGTTTGGCACCATGCCTGATGAATGGTGAGTGATTATTACACGTTTCTGGAAACATTCCATTCAAACAATCAAATTGAACAGTAGCATAATACATGCTAGAAGCATTTGGGATCAGACTTGCAGAGATGTGATTCAATGTGATTGAATCCAAGTCTCAATTCAACAGTGTCCCTAACACCTACCGGGCCGATGCACTCAGCCATCTTGCACGTTGCTAAAAAATGAACACCAAGCAACAACAAAAAAGAGACACTGGTCTGATAGTCAATAGTCAGGGATTTAAATCCTAGCATTACCACTTAATAGCTTTGTAAAGTTGGTTAAATTCCAATTACTTTATATTCCTGAGTCTCAGCTCCCTCCTTTGTAATTCAAGGATGATAATACCTACTTTATCAACCTATTACAAGAATTAAGTTCAATTAAAAAGTGAGATAATATATGTGAAATCACTACTAGCACACAATAGATTCAATAATTATCATCTCCTCTTTTTCTGGTTGTTAGGGAGGCTACATAAATGAGGAAAACATAAAACCTGCCTTTAATTCAGCATAAGAGATAAGAAATAAGTATGATATGAAATAAAGAACAGGAACAGGAACATTTGTGGGGGATTAAAGATGGGCCCAGATGGATATTTCTGTTTTGTTCATTCAACATCCATTAACTATATGCCAAGTTCAGTGGTAGACCCTGGACACTGATAGGAATTGGATACAGTGCTTGTCCTGGAGGGACTCACAGGCTGGGGGTGAGGAAGCAGATGGATAAGCAGATTACTTGCAATCCCGTATGGTTGGGGTTATTACAGAAACAGGAACAGCTAGCAGAGGGAATGAAGCAGCTAACTTCAAATTCCCCAATTCTAAAGACCAAAAGCAGGAATGCAGAGAGGCAGTTGTTGCAAAACTATGGTTTCTTACTCTTAAATAAAATGTGTCAGTTCAACCTTTTAGACAATACAGCTGTTAGTTTTCTACAATGGTCTTGACATACTCCGCATTAATTCAGATCAAGATATTCAATGCCACTGAAAGTCATCACATTGAGTGACATCAGCCATGTAACAGATATCTGCAGAGTACTGGGCTGGGAGAGGGACCAGACAAGTCTTCCAAAGGGCATGAGGCAGTATTTGTGACAAAACATCATCACAGCAGAGAGGGTGATAGGTCAGGGGAGTATGGGGAGGTCTAGTGGAGAGAGGTACTGCGGCGATAGCCTGACTTGGACTCTTCACCTTCACTTGCGATCATGAATCAGTCATTCAACCTCTTATGGTCTCAGTTTTGAGAAATTGAGATGGTAGATGCTGGGTTGTGCTCGTTCTCAGAGTTGTGTGAATTAATTGGGTTGGTTTTGGAAAGAAGCATGAAAGCAGTTGAACTATATAACAAAAAGGTCTCAGCATATTACAGGTAGACAGGATTATGGGGATCCACAAGAATCCAAACTAAGGTGAGGAACAGGGAAACTGTCTCTGGGAAGGAAGGTCCTATGGAAAAATAGGCAGGACAGTAAGAGCAGGGACTCTATTAACAGAGGAGATGTCAGGTACTAGGTAAACACCTATAAGGTGTTAGGCATAATTCCTTCCTAGGTATCATCAATACAACCTCACTCTCATTTTATAGATGATGAAACTGAGATGCAGACATATGAATGAATGTACCCAGGTGCACAGAGATAATGAGGGCAAAGCTGAGGTTCAGACCCAGGTTCACTTGATTCCAGAGCATATGCTCTTTCCCTTACAACCCTTTGAGAGGTATGGAAATAGAGAAGACAATTTGGTGGACTGGAGAGTTAGATAGCAAAAGGAAAAGAAGAAAAAAGAGTGAAGGTCAGGTTTTAAAGGGTACTAAGTGCCCACTGTGGTAAAGAGCATTGGGAAAGGGAGGAATATGGGAGACTTCTTCTGGAAGAATGACATGGCTAAAGTTAATATGTATTGAGCTGTCACTGTGTGCCAGGCACTATGCCAAGGACTTGACCTACATTACCACATTAAACACTCAAAAAAGGAAAGTTGTGATACAGATGCTATCATAATTTCTGGTTTTCACATAAGGAAACATAGTCTCAGAGACTGTAAATGAGTCAACTAAGATCACAGAAGCAGATGAATGAAGACTCTATGTGGCACCAGAGCCCATCCCCTCCCCAGCACAAAGCACCACATCCAGGATACCCCCAAGGAAACCCAAGGAGAGCAGGCCCAAGGATGAGGAATGCAAAGAGACCCACAAGCATTCCCTGCATGAGTTATACAGGGTTTGAATGAGGGCAACGGAGAGGAGAGGAAATTGAGACATCAGACCAGAGGTGTGTGCCAATAAAAGGCAAGATTGGACAATGTTTGGGAGACATTTGGAAGTTATTAAAACTCCAGTCTTGGGATCAGTCCAACATATATTCCAGTATAAGTTCTGAAACTTTCTTTTTTGAATAAGTCTGGTAATCAAGGTCAAGCTTAGTTTCTCCATCTGCAAAGTAGGTATATCAGTAGGATCAATTCCTTGGTGTTGTTCTGACACTGAAAGTAATGACTAGGCTGGCATATAAAATAGGATGAAAAAAACATTAGCCAGTCAAACTAAACTTGCTTGCTGAAGACAGCAAGCAAGACAAAGATTAACTTCTGGAAGTCAAGGGGTCAAAGAGAATCTGATTGGGTGACTGGGTGGAAGGTAGACTTAATGTTGGTGGTCAGAGGTGACAGGAATGTGATGTAAGGACCTGAATCTGAAAAACTGAAGGGAATCAGCAAAATGTGGCCTGGGACTTACAGGAAGAAGAACTAAGCAGACCCCAATTAGCAGGTATACAGAGAAATTCAGCCCTAATATCCTCTAGGAAATAGGGGAGAAGAGAACAAGAGAAATCCCTGATAGTAGGATGACTGGGGAAAGAAGGATGAGGTAAGTGCTGTTCTCTTCTTAAAGGAATACTCAGGCAAGCTACTGCTGGGTGCTTGGTGAAAACGTGGGGCCTCAGTTTTGGGGAAAAGGTCAGAGAAACAAAGATATCACTAATCCATTTTGTTCTCAGGTAAGCATCTCTCTCAGTGCCCAAGTGGCCTACAGATATCTGACTCTAGATGTTTATTTCCAACAACTTGAATGAGTCATAGATGGGACAAGGACAGATCAGTAGCTGGGGAGAAGAATGATTAGATCTGTGAGTTTGAGCCACTGATAGCCAACCATGTGCATTTGCCTGAGAAGTCACTTCAGGGACATATCCTGACGATATCTTTTCTGAAATATTTTCTGCTGTAATCACTGGCATTAAATTATCAGTGATGCCTAAAAGACTTATTAAATGAGAGTGATGTTGGCCTTTCATCTGGAGTAGGAGGAGGCATATTGTATGGTAGATAGACTCTTGGAGGTGATCTGCACATGGCAGATGTTCACTGACAGCCCATCCTTCCTGGCCTGCTTTGCCAGTGGCTACTTTCCCCTGCTATTCCAATCCCACAGAAAGCCACCCATTCATTTCTTTAACATCCATTCATAGATCTTCACTGGGGAATATCAACCTGGTATACTGGATTGCTACAACCTCTTTTTATTCAACCCCTCCCACCGATAGTATCTCAACAAATCTTTGTTTGGGGCCCTACTTGGGCCCTTGAGGAATCAGAATCTTCCCTCCAGTCGCTAATTCTAGCCTACTTTCCTCCCTTATGTCTTAGTAGATAACTTTGTCACTTAACTCTTCTGAGAAGACCAAGGTCAACCCATACAGAGATGATGTACCTAAGTACCATGGGGCTAGTGACCAACAGAAAAATTCTGTGGACTTGCCAGCCTTATTCATTAAAGTTGTCTTGGATCTCACTTCCTTTTGCCCCTGGTATACTCTCATCCCAGGCTCCATTCCAGAATCTTTCTGGCTTCTGATGCTTTGGATTTGGCTACAACACTTGACTTCTCTGGGTTTGCCCCTGGGTGCTGCCCAGGACACAGCTTGTACTTGCCCTCTGGCTCTTCCTGCTCTTGGCTGAACCCACTCTGACCAAGCTGTTTTGGTTTTTAGGATCCCATCCCAGGATGGCCCCCTGGAAAAAGTCTTGCATGGGGAAACCTGTCAATTAGGTCAGAAACCCCTCAACTTTCTATCATTCTTCCTTCTTCACATAGCTAGCCTTTTTTTTCCTTCCTTGTGTTCTCAAGAAAAGTATTACTTTTCCATTCTGGGAAATCCTTGCCCCCCTTTAATACAATTGATTATATTCTTTTGCACTTTCTCTGAGGCATTCAATAGTAATAATCTATTCTGCTAATTAATTCATAAAATGAACACTTACTAGGCATTTATTGTGTGCTATGCCAGGAATCAGCAAGTAACAGCCAACTGAATATTTTTGTTCTATTAACATTTTGCATTTTACATATTTTTTATGGCTACATTTGAGCTATAATGGAAAAGTCAAGTATTTCTAAGAGATGGCCTGCAAACTCTAAACTTTTAATCTCACCGTATATAAAAGTTTCCCAAAACCTGGGCTAGGGCGGGGAGAATCTGAGAAAAATCAGTCTTTGATTCCTAACTTTGAGATATTCACGCTGGAAAGTGGGGTAGACTGCACAAAAGATAGGTCATACAGGCAAGTACAATAATATGGGCATAATATATTCTTGAAAAAGGCAAAACCAGAGTGATATAAAAGAATGAATAAGGGGAAACAATCCAGAATGTATCAGATAAAGTTTCGTGGAGGACATGGTAGTTGAGCTACATTCTGAAGGAGAAGAGTTAACAAAGTAGTTAGGGGTTGGAGAGAGGGTATTTTTGCAGAAAGAACAGTATATGAAAAAGCAAAGAATAAGAAAAAACCAGAGGTACATGGAAAATCACAAGCAGGTTGAAATGGTGTGTGTGTGTGCGTGTGTGTGTGCATGTGTGTGTGTGTGTGTTTGTAAGGAAGAGATAATCAATGATGAAGACAGTATGGCTGATCATGAAGGAATATCAGTGTCTTAACAGTTTTTGCTTTATCGTGAAGCAAATGTGAAGTAGAGAAGAAAATAAGGCAGCCCTAACTATAGACAATTCCCAAATTGTATTTGCTCACTCAATTTCTGCCTCTCATTCTGATGAAAACGATACCGGACTGATCCTCTGAACATAAATATCAATAAAACTGGGTAAAATTTATAAAGCACCAGTTTTTATATGTTAGAAAAAAAAGAGGAAACACAAAAATGAGCCCCATTTGTGCTGGGCATTTTCTGGTTGTGTTTGCAGCAAGTGAGCATAAGAAATGGTGGCAAACAGGAAGAGCTCAGCAGGTAGAGATAGGAATTTGAGGTTGCTTAAGTAGAGAGGCTTTACTGTAAAAATGCCAGAAAGGAGGGAGTTATACATAGAAGGAAGTTAAAAAATATGCGTAGAAGTTCCCTTAAGTCTTTGAGCAAACACTAAGCTGCACATGTGCTGGGTGGGATGCCTCAAAGCCAGGGAGAGACTAGCTCCTGGGAGTTCAGAGTTGAATGGAACATTTCGCTTGCTTCCATGTCCTTGCAATTATAAATAGGGCTGCAATAAACATCCGAGCACAGGTGTCCCTTTGTACAGCACTGAGATCTCCTTAGGGTAGATTCTCAAGAGAGCAATTGCTGGGTCAAACGGTAGTTCCATTTCCATTAATTTGAGAACCCTTCACACAGCTTTCCATAGAGGATGGACCAGTTTACATTCCCACCAGCAGTGTAAGAGTGTCCCTTCTCTCCACATCCTCGCCAGCACTTGTCGTTGCCCATTTTATGGACTTAGAAGAAATCATATTAGCAGAAACAAGTCAAAAAGAAAAAGACGGAAACCAAATGGTTTCACTATTATGTGGGACATGGGAAAGATAAACAAAAAGCCATGAAGAAAAGTCAAATCAAGCCAACAACCAAATTAAAGTACACAACTGGGGATGGGGGTGGGACAGGGTGGGAATGGTCAGGGAGGGGGGTGAACCCCAGAGATCACAAAGATGTGAAATTTATATATAAATAAAGTATTTAATATTTAAAAAAAAAAGAGTTGACTGGAGATACCTAGAAATTACACAATGCAAGAGATGTAGGACTTTAGTCATCTATATCAAAGAGGCCTGACTGTGCTGAGTATATAGTGGAGATTATAGAAAGACAACAATTTGGGAATAAAATTTACGTTAGCGCTAACTAAGGGATACTGTAGACTTACCCTAGTAAAGTCTAGAAAACACATTTTGAAAGCAAATCAAGAATATGTATCAGTAACTAACCACTTCCATATAAAAACTCCATGTTCTTTAAAGGAAGAGTATAAATCCAGATACTAAAATACAATCTATGCAAAGTCCAACATGTAATAAAAATTTACTAACATGAGCAGAAGCAGCAAAATATGATTTAAAAGCACAAAAAAGTCAATCAGAAAGAGTTCCTGGGATTATCATATGTTGGGATTATCATATGAGAATTTTAAAATACCAATTATCCATATATTCAAAACGCAAAGGAAAGAGGGACTTGATAAGTGAACAGATAGGGTTTCTCAGCGTAGAAATCAAAACTATTCTAAAAAAATCCAATGGGATTCTAAAACTGAAAAATACAATATCAGCCTTAGGCATTACAAAGGAAAAAAATTATAAACTGAAAGATAAGGTTATAGAAATAATTCAAAATAAGTCATGGAGAACAAGGTTAGAAAGAAAATAAACTGGAGTCCCAGTTACCTTTGCAATACCAAAAACTACCCCAATATGTGGGTAACTGGAATTCTAGGAGAGTAAAAACGTTTTTGGGTCATAGAAATATTTAAAGAAATAATGCAAGAAAAATTCTCAAATTTGATTAAAAACAGTCTATAAGAGTGCACTAAACTCCAATCGAGATCAAAGTAAAGAAAATTACACCTAGGCACACTGTATTCAATTGAGAAATACAGATAAAGAGCAAATCTTAAAAGACTGCAAGAAGACACATTAAAATCAGGAAAATAAGGTTAAGAATGACTCTGGTTTCAAAAACAGGACAAATCAGACAACGTAATGTCACCTCCGAAGTTCCAAAGGAAATAAAAACTTGCATTAACCTTGAATTCTATATCTTACAAACATATCCTTCAATATGAGGGTGAAATTAAACACTTTTTTAATAAATGAAAAATCAAGTGAAAGCTGGGTGAATTTATTACCAACATACCTGCAGCATATGAAATATTAAAGGAAAATTTTCAGGCTGAAGGGATATGACAACACGGAAATTTGAATGTATATGAAAGAACAAAGAGTGTGAGAGATGGTAAATACCTGACTAAAGCATCTTGCTTAAACCACAGAGATTTCAAGTATTTTTCTGGGTGAAAAAATAATTTCCAATATTTTCTTTCCAGAAAGGTTACCTTTTGTCTTTCCTACATCTCTCTTTTTTTTTTTTTACCTGAAAGTTAAGCTCACTGTTCTCATTCCCTCCAGCTGAATTCATTTCTCCATCCAAAGAATCTGATTCTGACCTCCCATATGGGCTCCTAAGTCTTTGCAACTTTTACTTTTGCTTCTTACAGTCGGGATCTGCTTAGGGTTATCAGAGGAAAATGATTGCCTATTTTCTATATTTCCCATTTAAAATAAAAATCTACTTTAAATTCAGTAAAATTCACCTTTTAAATGTATACTTTAGTGAGCTTTGACAAAAGTATGTATGTATGTATATGTATGTATGTATGTATGTATATATATATATATATATATATATATATATATATATATAATCACCTCCACAGTTGCAACATAAAATAGTTTCATTACCTAAAAAAAATTTGTTGCCCCTTTGTTGTTATAGTCAACCTTTTTTTCTCCATTTCAGCAGCTCTTGGCAAACTTTTGATGTTTTTTGGTCCCTATAGTTTTTCCTGTTCTGGAATATCCTATAAATAGACACATACAATATGTGGACTTGTGAATTTGGTTTCTTTAACTTAGTATAATTCATTGAAGACTCGTCCTTGTTGTTTTATATATCAGTTCCCCCTTTCTCTAAATGTCTTGAAAGCAAAAGACCTACTAGTTTAAGGTTATTACCACATTCTTATTTCCATCATTTATACAGTTGTATGACTGTGTAATTGAATAAGATTCTTGTCTTCTAAGACTCATTTCTTTTTTTTTTCTATGGAATGGAAATAACAATAGTTATTTCTGTGTAGGATTTTTGTGGGTAATGCAGAGGGAATTCCATCTATAAGCAGTACAGTTACTGGTGAAGAGCAAATTTTATTGTATGTATGTATATATGTATGTATGTATGTATGTATGTATGCATGCATGCATGCATGCATGTATGTATTGAGACCAGGTCTTGCTATGTTGCCCAGGATATTCTTGACCCCACAGACTCAAGCGATTCCTAGCCTGGGCCTCCTGAGGCTGGGATTAAAGGCGTGCACCACTGCATCCAGCCAAAAAGTAAATTTTAAATAAATGGTTACTTAAACTTTTTCAAATTCAGCTTTCCAAACACAATTTTTTCTGGAATTCTGACTCCTATTTTATTTTGGCATTTCTAAAACCTAGTCAATCGCTGGATTCTCAGAAGCAAAGAACATAATCTCAGGACCCTCCCCAAACTCCCATCCTCACTGCTACAGCAGGGGCTGGTTAAAAGTTTATTGTGTAGTGACAAATAGCAGTGTGTTTATTTTCTAGAAAGAGGACCTTTAAAAGTATCCTTCAAGTATGCTTTTCCCATAAATAGTGTAATATATGAGGCAGAGGCTATGTTCCTGGACTACTTCCAGATATTTAATATACAGTTAACACCTGAGTTTAAAATGCCAGGAAAGGCACAGCAGTATTTTATATGATAAATTCTAGCAATATGAATTCAATTGAAGGAATCTAGGAACTTGTACTTAAACATTAAGCAGGAGGAGTAAATAACTTTGCCTTGTTTTATAGAATGTAGCAAAAAGAATGGACTTTGCCAGTTCCATTTGTTTATTTTTTAGGTTGTAGTCCTAACTGTTGATTATAAATAAATCCAAGCTACTCTGTGTTTGGAAAGGTTTGGGACAGCAGAGAGAAAAGGTGGTGAGAAATAGGTATTACTGAGCACAGGTTTGTGCCAGGTACTTTCAGGTGTATTAACTAATTTACTTTTCAAATCCCATGTCACTGGTGAGGGAACAGAGTCTCAGCATGGATCTCTAATTTGTCTATGGAAACTACATGGGAGTGATTGAACTAGGATTGGGCTCATGATTGTCTTGTCTTTGGGAAATCTTTTTATTTTGACAGAGAAAAAGAAGCTATAGGCTCTGGAAAGTTTGTGAAGTTAGTAATAGAAGCTATTTTATATTACATCGTAACAAATGCTGGGTCGCTATGCAACAATATCACCATTTTTATTTAACATTATACTAGAGGTTCCAGTCAGTACAATAAAGCAAGAAAGAGAAAGAGAAGGCATACGAATTAGCAGGAAGTTATTGAAAGAAATAAAATTGTCTAAACAAAAATTTCAAAATAATCTGCTTCTATACATAGACAAACAGAATTAATAAGTACACTTAACAAAAACTCTGAATTCTAAGTCAATATACAAGAATCAATTTCATTTCTATATGCCAGTAATTAGCAAATAAAGATAAAAATTTAAAAAGCTATTATTTACAGTAGATTAAAAAAACATAAGATCTAGGAATAAATATAGTTAAGAATAAGACCTTTTCTCCATAGAAAGCTATGAAGAATTATTGATTTTAGAGTAAATCTAAATAAAGCTATTTACTATATTCACATTGTTAACAGTATCATAATGTAAATTGTTTTTCTTAATTTGTCTATAAATGCAATATAATCTCCCCCCCAAAAAAACACCAGTGTTTTTATTTTTAAATGAGAATTGAGGTCATAATTCTAAAATGCAAAGGTCCAAAAATAGTCAAAATAATTTTGAAGAACAAAGTAAAAGAACTAACACTCCCAAATGTGAAAGACAAAGAGACCAATGAATCAGAACAACAGAAAAGAGTTCAGAAGAAGACCCACAGATATACAATAACTTGATACACGCAAAAGGTGAGACCAACACAAAGAAGAATAGATGGGCATTTCAATAAATGATTCTGGGGGAAAAAAGTGAATCCTGATCCTTACCTCACATCATACTTATGTATGAGAGCAACAACAATAACAGATCAACTGAACATCTAAATGTGAAGGCAAAAACAGTAAAGGTTCCAGAAGAGAATATAAATTAATTCTTTATGACATTAACTAGGGAAAGATTTCTTAAATGGAACTGTGTTAATCTTGAAGGGAAAAGGGATAATTTATATTACATTAAAATTAAAATCTTTAATTTTTTATAAAATTTAAAAAGACAAGTAAAAAGACAAGCCACAGAGTAGCAGTAGATAATTGGAAAGTACATAATTGATATAAGAATCATGCCTGAAAATAAAAGAACCTCTACATATCAACAGGTTAAAAGGAGATTACCCAATAGTAAAGTGGTCAAAAACCTGAATAGGCACTTTAACTAATCCAAGGACAATAACAATATAAGTCAAAATAAAAAAATTAAAACCACATTGTGCTCTCACTACATATATACTAGATAACTAAAATGAAAAATACCAACAATATCAGATGTTGGCAAGGAAAAGGAAGTAGATTCATTAACTCTTTCATGTGCAGAATTTTTTAGAGTATCTGCTAAAGCTGGACCACATGTCTTATGATTTATCAATTCCACTCTACTATAAAGTGAACAGAAATTCATGGTACATGTCCATATATTTTCATGGCACTGTTCATAATACTCCTAAATTTGAAAGACTTAAATATTCTTCCATCATAGAATGGATAAAAGAAATGTATATTCATTGCAGTGGAATATTATACAGCTAAGAGAAGGAACAAGCCAAAATCATCACAAGCACATGAATGAATCTCATAAACTAAAGTTGAATCTAAATAACCAGACACAAAAGAGCACTCTGTAAAATTCCATTTATAAAAGAGTTTCTAAAGGCAAAATTAATGCACAACAGAAGCAAAGATGCTTGTTGCCATTTGTTTGGGGTAGGTAGTGACTAGAAGGGAACACAAAGGAAACTTTTGCATCCCCAAAATTTTATCATTTTTTTGTGGGTAATATGAATGTGCTTAAATGAATGAGCAACTGATCAATGCCCATATGATTTACCCTACATGCACATGTACCCTGCCTGTACATATGCTCCAAAAAAAGGTTCATTTAAAAAAGAAAGTGTGGTGGTAGATACAGCATTATCTTTCTTTCTTTGTTTCTCAATGCTCACAACTGCATTGTACAAACAACAAAAGTTTTATTCTCATGTAATAAGGATGGTGACAGGAAAACAATGGAGATGAGCAGTAGGCATGTAAGAAGGAGAGATGGGAGGTCAAAGTTTACCCCAGCACATTTTAAAGATCAGAGGTCTATGCTAGGAGCTCAATCTGAAGGGGGCCATAACCAGGAGTTACAAATCTGGTGTCTTTATTCTGGGATTTGACTTGTCAAGGAGCAACTTGATAAGGAAAAGGTTCAGTTTATGTTAACTGAGCAAACTGATGACACATGCTAGGCAAGAACCCACCCCTGTCTTAAAATTTTAGAGGGATCAAATAAGTGAACAGTCAATTACAATGCAGCATGGAAAGTATTTTGATAGGACCCCAAGGTTTGAGTTAAAAAGATTAGAACTGATCATCAGATAAGGAATTGGGAAAGACTTTTCAAGGGGTTTATGCTGAGTGTGAAAAGGTGGTCAACAGCCAAGCAAAGCAGGGGATGGGGGCAGAACAGTGTTGCAGACCCTTGGAAGGTTTGCACAAGGTAGAGATTATAATGAGCAGGGCATTGTTGGGAAATGTAAGATGGAAGAAGTCAAGAGTGTAAAATGCAGAGGGGTGAGGAATCAGACAGCTACTGGCCAGATCCCAGTGAATTTAGCCCAGTTGAAGAGTTGTATTTTATCCCAGGGCAAGGAAACTGAGTCCTGGATTTATCCCTTCAGTGATATGTGACCTTGGGCATGTCTCTTCTGCTATGGTAGTATCAGAACTTGATGTGAAATTTTCCTTGAATCTGAGCTTTCCCTCCAACACTTCAAAAAGTATATGAAGAGGTCACTTGGATTCTAGTGGCTTGCACATAGCAGGTGCACCCAGGAAAGTTGGTGGGTTGATGAAGGTCCAGGGATCTATTGTGAAGAAGAATAGCATCTTAGTTTTATAATTTAGAAATACAAAGCTGGCTCAGAGCCATGCCATCACCATGTGTTGGTAGCTGGGAACACTGCAAAGGCAATAATCAGGATGGAAAATTCCCCTTTCCAACGTCCTGAAACCTTCAGCCCAAGGTGGCAGTTGATGGCCCGTTATTCCCTGGTGCTCTGCAGGTATGAAAGAGCTTTGTTTGTGCAATTCTGGACAGAAGTTTGTTTTCTCTTGATGAGGAAGGTACTATTTATGATTGGAGAAAATATGATCTTTATATTTCTTTTTTTTATTTTTTGTGGGAAGAAAACAAGTTACATACAGATAGGTATACATATTACACTACCATAATTACAAAATTATAAACCATGCAAAATAATATACTATTTACTGATGTGTGATTTAAAAGTTTCAAATACCACAGGAATGACAAATATCTAATCCAGTGTACTGATTATTATTTCTGGGAATGTATAAGGGAGAATAGGAGAGAAGAAATATCCACAGAGAATGTCAACTATCTCTTTGATGGCTGTTTTTTAAAAAAAAACAAACAAATTATAATTAAATTAAATTTTTTAAAATTTTTGCACATATATGTGTATTTATATTTATATTACATTATTGTGTACCCGGGGCTTTCCCACTTCCCTAACACCTGTTTACCATCCTGCTCTTTTGTGTCCTTCACCTCCCCTACTTTCTTCCCCCTCCTGCTCTCTTGCTCCATTGTTCAGTTTCATCGGTTGTTTCTAATTTTTCTTACTGGTTTGCTTTTTTTCCCCTCTATGCATCATATAAGTGAGACCATTCTGTATTTCTCTTTTCCTTTTTGGCTTAGTTCTGCTAATGTGAGTCCTCCTAGTTCCATCCATGTTGCTGCGAATGACATATGTTTGTCCTCCTTGATTGATGTGTAGTATTCCATTGTGTATTCGTGTGTTTATTGCACCTCTGTTTACAATCGCCAAGATATGGAAACAAACCAAATGCCCCAAAACCAATGATTGACTGAAAAAACTGTGGTATATATACACAATGGAATACTTCGCATCAAGATCTTTTTATTTCTTTTATTTCTTAGAAATTAAATCATTGCACTAAGGGGAGAGAAGCAATTCTTTTGATAAGGTCTGTGTTCCTCTTCCTTGGAGGGATATAAAGGTTTGAATCATTTATTCATTGCTCAAATTAGAATTAATCAGATTTAGAATCAATCAGAATTAGAACTAGATCAGGCAACTGAGCTTAAAGACAAGATAGGCTGGTAGCACCAGTGTTGGGAAAGACCAGGGGACACTGCATTGGGTAGGTGTGGCAGTTCAAAAAGGCAGAATTTTGGGACTTGGAAAAGAAAGGGAGGGAATGACCTCATCCCCAGAGGGGCACAGATAAGCTTTCATGGGTCTCTCCCGACACAACATTGAACAACATTGAAATTAGCAGTCAGTTCTGATATAACAATGGAATCAAGAAATCAATTGGTTCTCAAACTGAGAATCAATTATGAGATGTGGGGCATAAGGCAAGAACTAAAAGACAAAAAAGGAATTCTAAAAATAGCTAACAGTACCACTTAACATACATTAGGCATTTCTAAACTATTCACATATTTTAATAGATTTCAGCCTCACAATAGTTCTGCAAAGTTGATACTGTTATTATTCCCATTTTTTAGACGAGAAAACTGAGAAACGAATTAAGTGACTGGATTTAGTCTGGTTTTAGAGTCTATACACTTTACCATAAGATAGCCTTGTTAGAACTGGATAGAAGATGGGTTGAGTGCTATACTCATATAAAATCTTTCCAAAAAAGGAAAGAATCAATGTTTCCTGAACCTGGAGGCTAGACTGAATCAGGAGAGTCTGAAGGTTCTTAACACTCACTTTTCAGAGGGTTTTTTTTTTTCTATAAGCCTTATTTGTTGTAATTTAGCTCTACATATAATTTCTAGTAGCATTAATTAGCAAATTAAAAATCTCAGTCTATCAGTTCTTTCTTTTTTTTTTTTTTATGCAAGTTTTAACTCAGTAGCCACCAGGTTGGGGTGCTGACTTCTTGCCGTGGTTGATAGAAATATCTGACTGACAAGTTCTCAGCTGGTGCCTCTGGCACAGAAGGAATGTGAGCCACATTCATGTGTTATGTGTTCAGAATCCAAACTGACATTGCAACTCTATTAACCTGTTTCCCTGTTCCCTAGTTGAAAATCCATGTCACTCTCTCACCAAAGTAATCATTTCAACAGAGAGTTAAGATGTTGCTCTAATCACTGAAGCCTAAGTAAGTACTAATGAAGAACACAATCCTTGTAAGTTGGGTGGAAGAAGCATTTTACTGCTTAATTTCTAACACAAAACTCAAGAACCCTTGCAAATTGAGAGGCTGTTTGGCAGGAATGCAGTGGCTGGCACAAAACCTGTAGCAATTTTAGTTATGAACATGAATAGTCAGACTTATTTGGCATAAACAACTCAGAGGGGCATATTTTCAACTCATTGTTTAGAAAACTTAAGGACATAAATGCTGTTAGTTTCATCAGAGTTTTGTTTGTACATGGGTCTTGTCTAATAAACTTGTTAAGATTTTTAGAAAATACACATTACCCTTTCTGGTTGTTCTAAGCATTGAGAATATTTTCTTCAAACGGAGAAAACTTCTTGCAACAAATCCATCCAAATTTATGCATTGAGCACTAATTCCATGTCACATACTATGCTGGAACTGAGATAGAGTGATTGTCCCAATCACATCCAATGCTTTACTTCCTGGGTTTATATAAAACTATGATAGAATGTAGGGATGAAGAAGATACAGGAAAGAGAAGATCAGGGAAAAGATAAAAAAAGAAGTTTGTCTAACATTATTTCCAACACACAGAGAACCACAATACTAATTATAATTGTAAAGTCCATGGTTGAAGATGAGGGATTTTCCCAGATCTTATGCATTAAAGGGAGCAGGATGATTTGACTTAGGTTGATTTTAGATTTAGAGTTTAGATTCTGTCCTATGTGATATTATATTGATATCATTACAAAGGGAGGAGCAGATCCCAGCATCCTGACTCATCCGTCTGATACTCAAAAAATGTCTACTCCGCTTTATATGGGCTGGAAACTAGTGATACACATATGAACAAAAGATGGTCCTTGGCACAGAGAGCTAGTGATATAGGGCAAGAGACAGACTATTTTGTTGATTAGGCTGTCTGTACAAAGAATATATATATATATATTTTTTTTCTTTTGCTAGTTAGGGTCTGCTCCATGATATCAGAGTGAACAAAAAACTGTTGGAACCCAAAGAATGAGATAACTCTTTCCTCTGTTTTCGAGATGGAAAAGGTGCCAGTCTTTTATGCCACAGGGAAAAGATGTTCAGAATCTCTCAAGTTGCTCTCTGCCTTCCTTAGCTCAGCCATGTTTCCTAGGTGTCTACCACATGCCAGGAACTTTTCTGGGCTTTGGATATACGGCAACAAAGAGTAAATAGCCATAGTTCCCAGAGGTTATTTTTTTTATGGAAAGACAGTTATTTTAGATAAATAATTATGGAAT
The DNA here is from genome assembly GCA_004024945.1 of Uropsilus gracilis. Lineage (NCBI taxonomy): Eukaryota > Metazoa > Chordata > Mammalia > Eulipotyphla > Talpidae > Uropsilus > Uropsilus gracilis. The sequence goes on from PVHY01005529.1 coordinate 16,464, forward strand.
AGCCTCAGTTTATGTGGATGTGAATCAAAGGACTAGAAATATAGACATAATAATAAATATACGTGGAAAGATAAATGAAATATTAATTAAGTTCCCCTGTATGCAAAACGCAAAACTATAAATTCCCCTGCCCCCAAATTAAAAAAAAATTTTAATATGGTTAATTCCAAAGCTGGTAATTATGTGAGTTTGAAACTGGGCTTGTGTTCTTGATGTCCATCTATCCATCTTCATAGCTTGTATAGAAAAGCAGCCTTAATCCATTTTATGGATTAATCTTGATTTCTGTAAATTTTAAATTATGTGGCTATCTTTAGATCACAACCCTGGGGAAACCTACAGCAGTCATACAAAATACAAAAATAGTTAAAAGGGTACAAAGGCATATAAGCATGCTTTGGGAACCACAGCCAGGGCAATGTGGGGAAGACCTCTTTGAAGAAGTGATGTTTGGAGGCCAAAATAAGAAGACTGGCAAAGAAGGTTTACTAGGACTTAGCTCAACAATTAGGTGGGTATTCTTATCTCATCCCCACTTTGCATCTTCTCTAGTTGGTTGTCACTCAGATCCTAGTATATTTTAAGACAGATCCCACATAAGGAATTGCTTATATGTATTTGGGGAGAGGGTGGGAGCAAGAGAGGGGAAATGGAGAGAGAAACCAAGTAAAACTAATCTTGACCAACAGAAATCACAGAACACATAACCCCCAAACTCTGTTAACTTCCTTCATTTAGCTTATTTACACAATACAAGTCAGTACATACTAACTTGCAATTAAAGGTAGCTGACTGGTTCCATGTGTTTGTATGGCTGATTGTGAAATATATGTGTATTTGTTAAGAAATTCCTTTCAATGGTGGGGGGGGTGGAGCAAATGTCACAACTGCAAACTCTATTTCTTCTGTTGGTTAGACTGTCTGTAGAAAGAATTCTTTTGTAAATCATCGTTTAATTTTAGATTTGTGGTCATTCATTTTCAGTGGTATTTGTAAAGTTAAGGGTGATAAAATATTCCTGGCACTCGGCCCTCTCTTAATTCGGGATATGGAGGAAATTCAGATGCCAGATCAAAACTCTACCAGATATTCGCTGGACAATGGAAGTCAATCAGATGAGGATTGTCTAAAGCATCACCATGAAATCAGAACTAAATCCTTATTGAAAGGTCGACAATCAAGTGGTTATAGTGACAAAGCAAGAAATAAATGTGTGACAGTCTTGGCTAATACAAGACTTGCTGAGTATCCAACACAGGGCTAAATAGCATTTATGCATTATTTCATTTTAATTTAAAATGACTAACACTGTGAGCTCTCATTTTGTACCAAGCTTGTTTTAAGGGCTGTAAGAACATTAATGTATCTAACCTTACAGGAACCTAGAGATGTAGAACCTGCTTTGCAAAACTGGAACTCAGTGAGGTCACTTGAAGACTTTTCTGAAGTCTTACAACTAGTAAATAGAGGAGCTTACATTTGAACGAGGCTTAGGGCCAGGTTAGGTAGGTAAACAAGAAACCTCCAGAAGAAGGAATAATGGAGAAATAAGGAAGGAATCCCAGGAAAAGAAACTTCAAAGAGATTTTTTTCCATGGCCAGACATGAAGATGTGGCATGCCTAAGGCCTGAAGGGGACAGGGCAGAATAGGACACTAGTAGAACAGAGAAAAAATTCGCAAACAAACTTGAACAGAAGAATGTCCCTCCTCTGTGTGACTTCAACCAATCACAATTGAAGACTGATGAGGTTCTTAGAATATTCATAGGCCAGGCATGGTGGCACATGCCTGTAGGTGGCAGCTTAGGAAGCCATGGCTGGGGCCAGGGATTGTGGTTCAAGTCCTGCCGGGGGCACGTAGCAAGACCTAGTTCCCTCCCCCCCAAAAAATAGCTGGGCGTGGTGGCGCATGCCTGTAATCCCAGCTACCTGGGAAGCTGAGGCTGAGGATTGCTTGAGTTCATGGTACCCCAGGCAATGTGAGCCTGAGGTTCCACGGGCAAAAATAGTGAGACCTAGTCTCAAAAAAAAAAAAAAAAAAAAATAATAATAATAATATTCATAGAAAACTTAAAAGATTTTAGGGGAAGCCATTTTGATATATTTTATACCCCTGCCTGGAAATTTTCCAAGGACTCTTAATTTTCTGTCTCCTTTGTTTTTTTAAATAAACATGCCTCCTTCACCTTACTTGCCTGTGTCACTGAGGTGCTTTCTATAGCTTCAATAGACAAGAACCTGGTAAGAAAACATGCTACTTCAGTAAGTGATTTGATTATCCCTGCTTTGTAGAAAAGGAAACTGAGGCAAAGAATAATTAAGAAATTTCTCAAGAACTTATAATAAGTCTCAGATTCAAAATGTTAAGTTTCAATCTGACTTTCAGCCCCGAACTGTTCTGAATCTCTGTAGTATGAGTTGCCTTTAGCAAAGCGTTGATAATCAGTCACTTTTTTTCTTGGAGCAAAAGAAACCTAGATATAGTTTTTCTCACATCAGAAATGCCCTTTTCTCCAACCCTTGCACTGCTGATATTTGGTGTTGAGATTTGCTATTCCAGCTTTCTCCTACCTTTCTGCTTTGACATATTTTTCTGGTTTTAGCCTTCATTTTAAAAGTCTAGACCCCTCTCATTTTTTTGATGAGCTCACCTTCAGGATCAAGATCAAAGCTTAAGAGGGAAGCAGAATTAGCTCAGAAACTTGGTAACCACCCAAGACTACAGGCAAGAAATGTTTACCTAAAAGTTCAGTCAATGGACCAATGATGGAACCAGAGACTTGAAAAGCAAAGCCAAATGAATCCATGTCCACTGCAGCAAGGACAGCCGGACAGATGGACGACTTTCTTCAAAGGTTGCTTAGGGACTCAATAAACCAGAAAAGACTGTGCCCTGAATCTCAATGTGGGTGGGCGGATAAAGAAACATTATTCCTCTTCCTCCTCTAGGTTTTCCCAGGGTGTGCACAACAAAGCAAATGCAATTTGCATTCAATGACTGAAAGCCACTCACATCTGTAAACACTAAGTGTCACAGCCAGCAAAACCCTCCAGAAAGCCTCACAGCCCCATTTTCAGGAGCCAGATGTGAAGAGAAAGACTTCTGCTTCCCATTGTTCTTTCCACTTGAGCTCCAAGGCCCTGGGAAGTTCCACGTGAGGGGAAAACATGGCACATTTTCTTTTAAATTGAATCAAGCTTATTATGTTAGAGAGAGTTTAATTAAACTCTTGCTGGTGGTTGTGAAAAAGTTAAGCTTCCTTCCAAGCCTTTCTCCAAGTGTTCCCTGTAGGTAGTGCTCCCTTTCCCCTTTAATGAAAGGTCATTAGGACCATATGAATATGCATAGACCATGCAAATTTCCGAGATACTCTCGGGCATCTGACTTATAACTTTCAATTAATCAATCAACTCAGTGGTATAGTAAAGGGATTACAACTATCTTATTCCCTGTTCACTGGCTATCAGCTTCTCTGAAGGGCTCCCTGTACTAATCCTTTTCACTAAAAATAAGACATGGCTGCCTGTGCTGTGATTTCCTATAGCCTTTGTCCTCTTTTATATGTGCTTTCACCCTGAATTTAATGGAGGCTAGGAAAATGCTGCAAGTATTTCTTTGTACTCATGCTTCACTTCCAGCCCCAAACAGTAGAGGTCTTGCAAATTGAGAGGGATGTTTGCCAAGGTTGTAGTGCCTGGCACAAACCTTTGCAGAAACTCCACTTGTGATTAGAAATAGTTGGCCTTTCTTGGCATAAACAATTCTTGAGGGTATATTTTTCAACTCATTGTTTGGAAAACTTAAGTACATAAAAGCCATTACCCTTAGCAGAGTTTGTGTGCAAATTCCTGGGTAACTGTATATAATGCTGTTATTGAGTGGACTTGTATAGTCTCTCTAATACAATTTCATAAAGTTGTTTGGAGTTTAGTATATTTTCATGCAAAGGGAAAAAAGTCTTTTCCTTATTAAACTATGTGCTTCTTGGAATCATAACACAGGAACTGGCAAACAGGTTTGAAGAAATATTAAATGAAAAATGTATGGGTTGTTATTATTCTTAAATGTTAATCAAACCCATTTTCCCCAGGAAAGTGGTAGTATTAGCGCTTACTTAATCATTGATCCATGATTTGTCAACGAATTCAATCTGTCTCCCACCTCAAATCAGTTCAAAACAGATGATTATTCAAGCTACATGAGTGAGATGCAGAAATCATGTGCTTTTTAAACAGTCAACAAGCAGAAGCAAATGGCCAAAGTTATTGGTAAACTAACTGAGCCCTTTTAGTGTTAATGAGACCTTACGTTGAGAGATATAAGGAAAGCAATACTTTTTATAATATAAAACTCTAAATGGTCAACCCAATAAGGCATGTTTTATTAAGTAAGAATATACTCTAGAAATAGTTCGTGGACTTCTAGGAGGGAGGCAGTGAAAGGTTGTTAAGCTTCCAATTCAAGTCCCATTTTAAATGCCAATAATGTAGTCAGAAGCAAAGGTTTCAGAAATGGCAGTAATCATTATCACAAGGAACTCAAGAATGATTATAAAGGGGAAAGATTATTTTAAACTACTAAAATGTTTGACAATATGAGAGAAGAAATATGAATTAAGAACCAGGTGTCAGGTGGAGTAGGGCTGGGGGCTCTGAAATCAGTAAACCATGAAATGAAATGAAAATCAAAACAGGAGCTAGAAAACAGTTATAATGTATTTGCTAAACATAAACACTATACCTATTTCAGAAGAGCTCATAATGGGAAGGAGTAAAGTGATAATACACGTAAAATGTGGAATTGGATGCTACAGGACATTAAACAAAGAAAAAGAAAAATAACTAGGGAAAAATATGTCAAGCACAGAAAGATAGTAAAAGAAGCAAAAGAGAATGAACAAGATAATAGAGCATTCTGAAAGAGGAATTCCTAAAGAAAAAGAAGGAATAAATAAGAATAAACTGATCCCACTGCCAACACACAATAGATGCTCTGGATTGATTTGTGGAATAAATTAACAGACAACAAAGAACAAAACCTCAAAGACTAAAAAAAAAAAGATCCACTAGAAGAAAAATATCCCTATTAATAGATTGAAGGAAGAAAGCCTTTTTTTAAGATTCCATTTATTTAAGATCCCATTTAAAATAATTGAGATTAATATGCATCATCAAGTATTTTATTTATGAGAGAAAAGGAAAGCATACTACAAGGAACTAGTTTACAAATTTCATGTACAGGAATATATTTTATAAGTGAAGAGGGCTTATTTTGTTTCATCATAATGGAAATTCACATATAAACTACAGTTAGAACAAAAAAAAAACCTGCATAATTTGTTCTTTTTAAAAATCCTATCAAGTTATTAACCAAATGCAAAGACTTTGACAAATTTTTCAGTTTTAAGAGTTTCAATCACTCAGTAATGAACAATTGATGACTTCAAAATTTACTTTAGAAAGAAATTCAATCTTAAAGACAGACCTGAAAATAATATACTGTTTAAAATAGTAAGAAATTGTAAATTAAGAAGTATCTATTGAAGGGACTGTAGGGTAAATGTCAGGTTTTTTCCTTCCATTAGCCTGTTTTTCAGCACCTGGTATACTGCATCTTCCCCATCATTGTGAGGCCCAGTGGGTGTGCACATGTGTAAGTGTGCACACCTGGGCTTAGGAGAGAGTGGATAAAAAGTCATAGAGAGCATGAGAAAGCACAATAGAATGAGAGTGAGAGAGAGAGAGAGAGAGAGAGAGCAAGAACAGAGTGTAAAGATTCCTGAGGGGGTCTGGGGGACTCATCTATCTCCCAACCCCTCCCCCACTCCTCCCTTGCCCTGCCCTGCCCTGATGTGTCTGTGTGCTGCTAAAACCAAAAAAGAGTCAACACAGATTCATGAACCTGATGCTTACAGTTGGCAAGGAGATAGTATGGTTGTCCAATAGAGATAAATAAATAAGAATAGTAATGGAAGAATTGTTGTGATAGGAGTTGGGGGTTAAGAAAGTTGTTAAAATAAAAGGAGAGAAAGAAAGTGGTAAGTTAAGTCGGTAGATTTAAATCAGAGGATGGAAGTGAGAAGAGTTGAGAGAAACAAAAAACAGCACAGGTTTTCTCATGGAAGCAAATTAAAAGATACTATTTTAACAAGATGTAGTTGCATTGATAAAATAGAGTATTTTTATTTTAAATTGATAGCTAATTGAATTCAAAAGATTGTGGTCAAAGGGAAAAATGAAACAAGCAAAACTGAAATCAAACAAATGAATTATCTATATATAAAACCAAAGAAAACCTAGAAAAATGAAAAAATTAACTATAAAAATTGGGAGGTAAAAGATTTGGAGGGAAACAAAACAAAACAAACAAACAAACAAACCCAAATCTTCCCCCCAGCTCCCTACCTAAAATCAAATAAATACCAAAAAAAAATTAGCAAATATTAATGGAATAATTTACTGTGACATCTTTCAAAAGGATTACAAAATCTGAGAAGAAAAAACATGTCTAAGAAAACAATGAAAAGATTAATGAAAGTGAAGGAAAAGTAGGTGTGATGTCAGAACAGGTGAACCTAAAGCAAAAGTTATTAAATGAAGCTAATTACATTAATTATGTGATAGGGAAAGTCAGAGCTAATCGTGAGAGCATAATAACATTATGTCTATCAGGTCCAAAAAACATAATAACAAACAGAAAGCAATCGTTATTAAAAATCAAGTAGAAATTATGAGTAAACAAATTTAAATGAAGACGTTAATATCCCATTATCAGAATATGGAAACTCAAGAGGAAAATGATAATAGAACACAAAGCCTGAAAAACATAATGAAATTGACCACAGTATAGCTGTAAGGATAGATAGCAAGAATTGGAATGACAGAACAAAAACAACAAACTCTGAAAGCGTATTCCTGGTTCCTGATGAGATGGGAACTTAGTGTATACACCTCACACCTCTAAATTCAACCCTGGGAACTTCAGAAACAGAGGCGAGCACAGATCCATGGTGCTCACAAAGACACTGAGACAAATGGGAGCTCAAAATTTGAGGGTGGGGAGGATGAAAGTAGCCAGAGGTGGCAGGTGATGGGAGGGAAGAGCAGGAGGACAGGTGAAAGAGGAGCAAGGAGTCCTCAGGCATTCTCCTGGTTCCCCTCTATGACATAAGCAAGGGAAAGACATTGTTTATCCTGCAACCCAGGAGTCAGCAACACCAGGTCATCCCTACTCCTGTTCCTCGCCAGTGTAATCTCGGGGCAGCAAATCCTCAAGAAAGAGGAGAGCCCTGGCATCTTTTGGGGGTTCCCTTCTCTCTCATAGTGTTGGGGATCAGAACCTAAGGAGATCTCTCTCCTTTTCCTGCTTTGTTCTGACTGAGAGTATTGGGATAAAGCCTTGACCAGGGAAGATATACCTAGTGGAATGAAAGCAAATAGGGGAGTTGATAGCAATGAAGTGATGCCTGAAGTTCTTGTCTCTGGTCTTACTCCTTCTCTTTCCTTAAGCATATCAGAAGAGATACTTCCAGATTTGGCCCTACCCCACCACATACTACCAATTACTTCACCGGAGAAATATGAAAACACCAGCCACAATAACTAGTTGCCATGGAGAAGTACTAGTAAAAGTTGAAAGCGAACTGAGCATCAAGCAGTTCTGTTGCAACAGATAGACCAAAAATTTAACATACGGCCCGATACATACCCTCAAAAACATAAGAAGGAGATTAAGTAATACAAAGAAGAACAAGTAAATTGAGTGTTAAATATTTATAATGGCTGAGGAAACATTGGACAACCTGAAATTGAGTCTGCAAAATGACTGCTCGGTACTTTGAAAAAATACAAGGGATTGCGATGATGGATGATAGGAGGCTATGGTGGCAGGAACTACCTAGCCTGAATGTGCAGGTGGAAATTGAATATTGTCGCAAAGTTAACAATGATGTAAGAAAAAAAAGTATTTTTTTAAAAAACAAACTTTAAAAAAAGGGTCTATATTAAAATGTCCATAGCGGATTAAAAAAAAAAAATCTCAGTGTCTGGTTTGGACCTTTGGGGAAGACCTCCAGCACACCCCTATTATAGCTAGGCTGTGACAGGGGTGGGAGAAGGGAAGGTGAGCCCTATGCTACCGGGGTCTCAGGGTCTCAAGGTCCAGAGGTTCCAGGTTGGGGGGCAAAAGGCCCCTGATTTCACATGGGTCAGGGGTGGGGGCTGTACCACTCTTCTGTGGTGTTATGGGGGTTCCCCTCTGGTTTGCTTCCACTTCAATCAGATCTGCATATTAAGAAAGGAAAAACCAGTTCTCTAGCTTCAGACATAAAGGAGAGGAGAGGAACAAATAATGGCCTGAATATACTCATCACCTGGGGAGTACCTAAACAGAGCATGGTTAGGACCAAAAGAGCTAAGTCTCTAAGACTAACTATAAGGATGACTTGTCACAGAACTATTCCTACAACATTCCAGGGATTGGGCAGCCAAACTCCTGGCCTAGAGATTTGTGCAACTTGAGTGAGGTTCAATCAATGGGGGAGGAAAGCCACAGAGATGTGGCTGTGGCCACATGACAGAACATAGAACTGCAAACCACAAGAGAGGAGAGGAGCTGAACCAACAATCTGTGGAAGTCTATCTCTGGTGGGGAACTTCTCCACTGCCAGTGGCTAAGAGTTGGGTTCCTAGCCCCAGATCCCAGAACCGTATGGCACTGAAGCAGCACCATGTGACAGATATTGGATTGGAGGCGACAACCAGAGTAAAGAGGATGGGCTCCATGAACACATGGATCTGGAGAAAAGGAGACAGTCTCCAACAAGGAATCTCCACAATAGAGGAAATGAAGGAGTTCCTGATGAGCTCAGCCTGGTTACCTGCCTCAGTTGTTCCTGGAGATCTGAGCAGTATGCTCTGCTGCATTCCAGGAGTGCAGGCCCTCACTCAGGAAAAAGAACATTGCTCCAGAAAAAGAAAAGATCAGTGGACCAAGCATCAACCAACAACTGGCAGCGAGAGAGGAGGTGAGTGACTAGAGGGAGAAAAGGGGAAAGGGGATACAAGGTGGGGAGCATACAGGTGCAGTATTGAAGGGAGGGCCATGCCTAAGGAGAACAATAACTATACAAATGTAACCAATGTTCTATAAGAATTACAAAATAAATAATAAAAAATTTAAACAAGAAGAAAAGAAGGTCACTGTCCTGGTCAAGACTGTCTAGCATCCAAGGATGTCTAGATTAAAGGATGCTAAAGAGACATGACAAATGCAGTGTGTGATCTTGGATTGGATCACGAAACAGAATTTGCAGTGCTTTTTGCTTAGTGCTGTGCAATATGGCTGCTTAGCCACATGTAGTAACTGAGCCATTGAAATGTGACTACTCTGAATTGAGGTGTATTATAATTACAGAATATACACTGGGTTTTAGTATGGAAAAAAGAATGTAAAATAGCTCAATAATAGGTGCTTATATTGATAACATGATTGAATAATACTGTTTTGGACATAGTGACTTAAGTAAAATAAATTACTGAGGTTAACTTCACTTGTTTCTTTGTCTTCAACGTGGGCTACTAGAATCCTGAAAATTTCATATGTAGCTCCTATTTATGATTTGCATTAGACTGACATTACAGTATTGCTATAGAGAACATTCAAGGTAGAACTAGTGTAATTTTAACAAGTTGCAGAGGTTGGATAAAGGCATTTTATCAATGTTAAACATAAATATGCTGTGATTTTGTATGAGTATGCCCATGTCTGCAGGAAATAAACACTGGAATATTTATAGCAGTAAGGGAGCAGGTAGGAAGTCTGTTACTTATATTCAGGGGGTCAGGAAACACACACATATAATTTGATAGATGAAGGAAAGTGAGAAGAGAGAGAAAAAGAAAAGGGACAGCAAATGCAAAATGTTAATTGCTGAACCTGGATAAAAGAGAGTAAGGAGTTCTATGGACTATCCTTTCAACTCATATAATTAGTAAATTAGTTCAAAATAAAATCTTGCCCCCAAACCTCCCATGGTGATTAGAATAGCAGCATACACTCTCCATTTCTCCTTCAGTGTAGAAGGATGTCCATGCAGAGGACAATATCATGACTTGCTTGTGGAAACCTCAGCTGTGAGATCTTCTGGTCCAACATCTGTGATTTCGTATAGTCAGAGCTCATTGTATACCCAGAGGTTGTATTTTACATTTTCTTTCTTTTTCTTTTTTTAAGACTAGGTCTCACTATTTTTGCCCATGGAACCGCAGGCTCATGTTGCCAGGGGTACCACAGACTCAAGCAATCCCCAGCCTCCGCTTCTCAGGTAACTGGGATTACAGGCATGTGCCACTACGCCCAGCTATTTTTTGGGACAAGGTCTCGCTGTGTTGCCCCAAGTGGGACTTGAAATGCCATCCCTAGCCCTGGCTGCTTCATAGACTGAAGCTTACAGGCATGAGCCACTGTGCCTGGCTACCCGGAAGTTGTAGCTTTCTCTAAGTTTGCTGTGAATGAGCCAAAAAAAGAGCACATGTGCATATTTCTACAGAAATGATGGTTCCATGGTAGATGAGGGAGACTGGGATCTTTCACGGTGCAAAGTGATCTTGAAACAGAAAGATAAGTCTTTGGCTTGACTCTCATGGACGCTTGTTGCTGACTCATGTAACTGAACTATGAAACATGAATATTTGCACTAAGGATTAGCTTCTCTTGATAAATTATTAAATACTATGGAGAAAAAATAATAAGCAGCACAGTAGTGGGATCTAAAGCAGGGTGGTTAGTATTGAAGAAGGGAGTGATGACTTCTAGAAGCAGCAGATAAGTGTGAAGAGAGAAAACACATAAACTAAAATCTAAATAATGCGAAAATAAGTAAAAGTGACAAAATCTGGATGAGGAGGGGCTCAGAAAGAGAAAAAAAGGAGAGGAAATATTTGAAAGGAAATAAATCTCCCAAAATCAAAGGAAAAGGAAAAACCTCATCTTGGACTTCGGAGTAGAAACCTGCTTTTCAAAAGAAAAAAAAACTACACCTAGAAAGAATTAATAATAAAAATTAGGAACATCAAAAAAATACAATAAAGAAAATGAAAAACAGAAATTGATCATCTAATAACAAAAAAATCAGATAGTGGACCTCTAAACAACTGTAAATAAATACACAATATTTTACTCTTTAAAAGAATATGATTTTGAACCCAGTTAACTATATTCAGCTATATGTTATTTAAATGTGAGTGTATAATAAAAATATTCTCAAATATATAAGGCCTTTGGGGGTTTGCCATGAAAACATTTTACAAGAAGAACTCAATAAAAAAAATGCCAAAGGTCAATGTGTTATCAAAACATTAATAAAATTTATGTTTGCATAGGAAAAAAAAAGACTAAAGAAAACAAAAGTTTCCATAACAAGCCAGAAATAAAATTCTAGGGATTTATCTATATAAAGTATATATTTGGGTAGAAGGACTGGAAAGATTGAAGGAACTCGAGAGCATGCTGATGTTCTTGTTTTGTTCCAGTGAAGATATACATATTAAAATGTTTATGAAATCAATAGAGATAAATATAAGCATGTGTTTTAAATTAAAAGCAACCATAAAAAAACAGCAACTAATAGGAATCAAATAGCTTTTACGCTAGTAGAAGAAAACTTAATTTAGGCAAAAGAAAGAAAGTCATTTAAAAAAGAAACAGGCCCGGCATAGTGGTGCATGCCTGTAAGCAGCAGTCTAGGAAGCTGTGGGCAGAACCGGGGATCACGGTTCGAGTCCCACTTGGAGCAACATAGCGAGACCTAGTTCCAAAATAATAGCTGGGCGTGGTGGTGCATGTCTGTAATCCCAGCTACCTGGGAAACTGAGGCTGGGGATTGCTTCAGTCCGTGGTACCCCGGGCAACGTGAGCCTGAGGTTCCACAGGCAAAAATAGCGAGACCTAGTCTCAAAAAAAAACCAAAACCAAAACCAAAAAACCAGAAGAAATTATAATCAGAATATATAAAATAAAATGGCAGAAATAATTACAATTTGGGCTTGACCTTGACCCCCAGCAGGCAGCTGCTCTGTCGGGGCCCCTTCCTAGTGTGGGGTCAAGGTGGTGTGGACCTCCAGCATGACCCCTGTGTAGGTGAGAATGGATGCGGGGGTCAGGTCTTCATCCTGCCCACCAATAGGCCATTGACTGTTGCAGCAGTCTGCTGGCTTGGTTGCCCACACTGCCATCCAGGCTCCACCCCAGGGGGGCAAGGGCTATGTGCATGTGGCCATATAGGCCCTGCCCCCGTGCCAGAAGAAGCTGGTACATGGGCAGGGGGAGGAGGTCAGGACACCCCTTCTGTTTCACTCTCACTCCAATTAGACCTTAAGAGGAGTAAGAGGAGCACAAACAATATAACACTGACATAGAATTGGTGAGGGACCAGACAAAGATCCTGACCACAGATCTGGGTAGAACCCAAGAGAAGGAACATTGAGAAAGTCATTGCATACTGGATAGGAGAAATGACCATGGTGATGACCTATCACAGAGTCACACCTACCGCCTCACCAGGAATGAATGAGCCAAAATCGCAGTGCTGATATGCCATCTAAGAGAGTAAGGCACCCCTCTCCATCCCACAGGAGAGGAAGGCCACAGAATTGAGGCATCAACCTCAGAGAAAAGCTGCAAATTGAGGGAGAGGAGATGATTATCAAAGGCCATCTGTAGATGCCTGTCCCCATAGAGAAACTTTTTACTGACAATGACTGGGGGCAAAGCCCCCTAAGTCAGAGGCCAAAACTGTAAGGCGATGAAGCAGAAAACTGGCACAGAGAATGGATTAGAGAAGACAGTCAACAATAAAAAGACGTTAATAGACCTCATATGAGCACAGACTGACTGTCCAGGGCAAAGTTAAGACTGAAAACCTACCAGCATGATTTGCTGTGTCCCAGGAATACACTGCCACAGGAAAAGAAGAGACCAATGGATTTAACATAGAGGAGAGAGGAGTCTGAGTGAATGAAGGGGGTGCTGGAGGCATTCCAGCAACCACTTACCAATGTTATCAGAAATTTAAAGAATGAATTAAAAAGATAAATACAAAATAAAATAAAAATAATTAAAAAAAGAAATAATTACTATTTGACAGTAATCACAATTCATGTGAGACAAGCAGAATGAAACAAAGAACAAAGTAAGCAAAAGGGGTGCTACCTGGACCACTGCACATGAGCCATGAAGTTAATAACATATCCTTTGGGACTTGAGGTGGCATAAGAGAAAACACTTTCTTAAATAAACATAAATGTGGTTATTAAAAATTCATTGTAAATTAGAAAAAAAATCCAGGAAATTATCTATTATATATTCTCTTACCCAAAGAAAATAAACAAAATTAAGAACCAAAATATAACCCAAAGTCCTTAAATACTTGAAAATTTAGAAATGCTCTACTAATTAGCAAGTATGTCAAGAAGATAAAGTACAAAGGGAGTTTATTAGAAAACCAGTGAAAATGAGAACTACATATTAAAATCTCTAAGAGCAACTCAGAGTCCTGTAAGAAGAAAATTCACAAACTTAAGTGCATTTATAATTAACTAATTTAAAAAAACAAAAATGGAAAAATCAGTATTTAAGAAAACAACACAAAAATTTGTATAAGGAGCAAAAAGGGTAATCTGAAAGAACTAGGTGGAGAAAATACTAGGTACAAAACCAGATGTATAGACTTTAGAAAAGATTAATAATAGCACTATTTACTAAGCTAACAAAAATTAGATAAAGCGAGCACAAGCAAGGTTAGTTAAGCAAGATAATTATAGATAAGATAATTATCTTATTGTACACCATGGTTGTTTATAACAGACTCTGAAAGTCTGAATCAAAAGGATGACTTTTTTTTAAGGAAAGAAATATTCTAAAACTAACACAGAAGAACCCGAATATCCCAAAACCCGACAAAGAAACTGGAAGCAAACTTGGAGGTGAGGATGAGGAGAAACACACATTGTTTATGGTTTTTCTGAAGTGCCAATTACAGACAGAGATGGGTGAGCAGTAACTTACCAGTTTACTTCTTAAAGCTAACATGATGCTGAAACTAAAGTCAGATAAAGAGCAGGTTTTAAAATCAGAAACTACAGACCTTTCTCACTCTCTAAAATTAAAAAAAATCTTTTAAATTGTAATCTTTTTAAACTGGGGTAACAGTTTACAACACTATGTATGATTCAGGCATATAGGTTCACACGTCTTCAGATGTATGTTGCCACACCACGCCCACCACCAAAATCCCCATATAGACAGGGAGAATTTACAGACAATGCTGGTAGGTTATCACTTTAAAGAGTCATGCAGAAAGGGCTCTGGGCCAGATGGACCGTGATTCCATGCTTGGCTCTACCACTCATTTGTTCTTTGAGCTGAACCGAATTGCTAATGTTTCTGGGACTCAATTTCATTTTCTATAAATAAAGAACATAATAATCCAGCGGGTTCATGCCAGGATTACTGAGAAAATGTGTGCCAAAAAAAATGGATGTGTTCTTTCCCATCTTGCAAGATGGCAGGTGAAAAAGCTGAGAAGGCAGCTACTAAAGAGGAGGAACTTGAAGCCAAGAAGGCCGATGCTGGTGGCAAGGTTAAGAAAGCCACAATCAACACCCCTAGGAAGGGGAAGCCCCACTAAAGTGAAAAGTCTGTCCTAGTGAGAGGAACAGGCATATATTCCCTATTGGCTATATATTCTAGAAAGACCACGTAGAAGAGGAAGCTAAATCCAGATTGAAAAGAAAAAAGGAGTTTCTCACTACAGTCACAAAACCAGTTGGTGATGACAAAAATGGTGGTGTTTAAGTAATTAAACTTCACAAAATTCCTACATATTACCCTACTGAAGCTGCAACCTCAAAAGCTGTGGAACCATGGGAAAAAACCTTCAGTCAGCATGTGAGAAAACTACGAGTTGGCATCACTCCCGGGACCGTTCTGACCATCCTAACAGGGCACTAAGAGGCAGGAGGATGACTTTCCTGCAGCAGCTGGGCAATGGCTGCTACTTGTGTTCATCAACCTCTGTCCTTCAGTTGAGTTCCCCTGTGTAGGACAAACCAGAAATTTGTCATCACCGCCTCCACCAAAACTGATGTCAATGGTGTGAAGATCCCAAAACATCTCCAGTGATGCTTACTTCAAAAAGTTGTGTAAATCCTGACACCAGGAAGATGAGATCTTGGATGCAGAGAAGGAGAAATATGAGATGACAGAACAGTATAAGATTGCTCAGAATGCTGTGGGCTCACAAATTCTGCCAAAAATCAAAGCCAAAAGTCAGCTCCAGGGCTACTCCACTGTGTGTTCGCTCTAACAAATGGAATTTACCATCAAAAATTTGGACTCTGAATTTCTTAAAAGTAATCTAATTAGATAATGATTCATTTCTTTTAAAAATTGGTGTAATAACTTGCAAATAGTATATAATAATAGTAAAAGAAGAAGACTTGGGCTCTAAAGGAACAAAATATACCATGACCAAGTTAATCTGATCACAAAATGGAAAATAGTCTCAAAAATTGAAATTAACTATTATATCCCATAAAAGAGATTATGTCATAGCCATTATATATTCACATTATATTGTACTACATATATATACTCATAGGTGCTAAAATGGCATTGAAGAGTTCAATGGCCATTATAAAATTAAAACTAGACATCTAGATTTAACATATTTAAAGCCAACAGCCAACTTTATATTGCATAAAGATTAAAGGTATTTTAAGTGCAAAGAGAAACAAAGCAAAGCTACCCATTTTATCATCATTTTAACACTGCTCCATGAAAATGGAGACCATAAAAATCACAGAATAGTGTTCAGAAAAAGAAAAGACAAAAGACAAATTATGAGTGATTACTTATACAATCTAAAGTACTTTGGATAAAACTATTAGTATAAAAGCATGTAGTTTTTTTAAGAGATCAGACTGGTTGTTTTTTAATTTTTTAAAATTTTTCATTTTTTAATTTTCTAAAAGTTTTATTTATTTTTATTCTTTATATCACAACCTCAGCAAATGGTTTTTGGGATATCTCCCCCCATCCTCAGGTGCCCCCTCCATTCTCTCACACCCCTCTCTTTGTTGTTTGTTGTCTGTGTTAAGCCCATTAGTCTCTTTCTTTCCTGTGGTAGTGTTCTTTGGGTGAATGACTGTATTCTTAGAACCAGGTTTTCAGTCTTAAGTTTGCATTGGGCAGCCAGTTTATATTTATTTGTGGTCTTTCCATGGTTTCTCATTGGAAGCAGTCTTCTCCAATCCCATTTCTGTTGTTTTGCTGCTTTACCTTGTGGTTCTGGCATCAGATTTAAGGGGTCTCACCCCCTGCCAGTGCTGATGAAGATGTTTCTCTGTGGATACAGGCATTTTAGATCGGCCATTGTAGATCATCTTCTCTGCCTCAGTTTGCAGCTTTGCTCTGGGGCCAATGCCCCTAGGCTTTGGCTTTCCTTTCCTCTCCCGTGGTGTGGGGAGGAGTGCCTTGCTCTCCTGGAAGGCATCTCCAAAATGAGGTCTTGGATCTTCCAGACCTAAGTGAGTTCATAGGTGTGCTTCGTGATAGCGTGTTTCCATAGATGTTTCTCCTGTCTCACATGCACTGGTTCTTTCGATTGTCTTGTGTCTAGCTCAGACTTATGGACTGAAGTTTTACCTGGTCCCTCACCCGTTTTATGATGGGGTTTGTGTTATATATTTTCTTGCTCCTCCTGATGATTAGCTGGAAAGTGAAATGGAGGGGGCATCCCCCTCCCTCCCCTCACCCACCCAAGCGCTGGTACCTCCCTGCTTGGGGGCGGAGCCCAGAAGTCTGTGCATGTGCTATCCCAATCCCATCTTGGGTTGGGGGCTGGGGACAAATGCCTTGGCCAATCTGGGCTGCAGATGGCTGCCCCAGGCAACAATCATCCACTGGTGGATGGAGCTAAAACCCCATCTGGTCCCCTCCTGGGATTTCCAGGCTTGGGGGGCTTACCCCCATGGTCTTCTCTATCTTTGCACCCCATTGAATAAGGGCGGAAGGGGGAGCCCAGGCTGCATGGAGGCAGCCAGGCTGACCCGGCTACCCTTGGAAGGGGGGGAGCAGCTGGCCTACACCCCACTGCACCCTCTGTACGAGAGGATGCCACCTCACTGAGGTCTCCCATCCAAGTGCAGCAACCTGGAAGGGGGATCAGATCATACTGCTTGTATACTGAATACAACTTGACTGGAAACTTGAACAAAAACTACAGTTTTCCTTGATAATAGCAGAGATGTAAAATAATCTCATGAATTAATTTCATAAAACACATCTAAGAAAGGAATTTCAAAACTTCCATGGAGGCAAGGAAATCATTTAGGAAAATTAAAATTTGTTGAGGTCTCAGTATTTATAGAAAATATGTATGCTTATACCAGGAACCATGTATTCCTCATTATTAAATGCTGTCCTCTTAGCTAAAATCCCAGCAATCACCTAACACACAAGCACTGAATTGTCCCTTTAAAGCACTGATGTTTTGTGCATATTTTGAGTGAAATGAGGCTTAGTTTTGGTAAAGAGAGAAGAGAATCAGAGGTCTTGGAAGTAGAACTGAATTGAGAAAAGACTATCCCATTGAATGTTACTGCATCTGAATGTGCCCACAGACCTTGAGAAAAGACCATCTCATTGAATGCTTCTAGGTCTTAGGAAAACAATGGCAGGGAAACAACCTTTGGGGGCAGAGAGAGATTGAGATTCTGAGTAAGTCAAAGGAAGTAGAGGTGTAGCAGACTGTAGTAGTTTTGCTTTTTGTTTTATCAAGTAATACATGTACAAAGCCAAAGAATGAATTTCTGAAAATGGCCAGACCCCAGAGGCAACAGATTGGTGTAATCAAGTGAGGCAAGAAAGGAAAGTCTGATGAAAGGACAATTAATAAGGGCATAGCAGGGTTAAAAGAAAACAAGAGGACAAATGAAAACTTGTGGAGAGTGGGGAACACCTCTGAGCTTGACATTTCGTTTTTGGGGAAGGTACAGCTGCAGGAACCCCAAGGGAGGGCTGATAAGGTGACTGGACAGAAGACTTGGTCTGAAGAGGGCTGCCGTTCTGTGGACTCAAGCAGAGAGGGAGTGTGGGAATGAAGAAAACCTCAGATGAGATCAGGTTCTCTGTTCTCAGCATCTCACTGACCAAACCCAGACAGAAACTGGGAGGTAAAGGTGCTCAGGAGAGGACATCCTTAAAGTTCATCCTCTCAGAAAAGGATGAAGAAAGGTGGAAAGTACCTGGTGGGTCAGAATAGAAATTCCCACACAAAAACTTCCAACTGCTGGAAAAGCAGAAAAAAGAAAAATCTTGAGTATTAGCAAAGAGGGAGCCAACACCCCAGCTGCAGGCATGGGCCATGCCTGAACGTCCCGAGGCTTAATCTCATGACCACCCAAGCAGGGGTAGGGGATAAGGGGGGCCCAGCGGAGCACAACCACCCTCCAAAGCAGAGCCCTTGGAAAGCCATACCTCCTAGGAAAAGATGATCAAAAACAAAACAAAACAAAGAAAAGGTGATCCAAGAGGAAATCCAATGACAATATAGAGACAGAAGAGCATCTGTGTACCTGCCTGGACTCTGGGTTGAACAGATAGGGCCTTCACTGAGAATACATGGGTCTGGAATTTGACATTGCTCCATGGTATGTTGCTTTTGTTTTACCGTAAAGTGATTTGAAGTCATTTTGTTTCCTGATCCTCTGTCACCCCAATTTTCTGGATGATTTTAGGGTTGTTCCTACCATCATTATTCTAAAATTTCATGGTGATATGTCCTTTTCATTCATTGTGTTAAATTCTCTTAATTATGGAGGCTATTCTGTGCTGTCCAAAGAACTGGCTTGAATGCAGGTACTTGGGGTGCATCTTTCCTGATTCAGCTAACAAAGCTGCCACTGGCCATCTGTTTCCATCTGCCCCAATCTTGGTGTGTCCTTTCCCTTTTTCTTGTGGTGTTTCATTAAAAAAAATTCACATAGTGTAATCTTCAAGGTATTTGAGGGAAGATCAGCGATTTTACATGTTCAATATGCCATAGTTGGCTGGAAGTTATGATTACTGACATTCCTTCTCTACTCCCAATGTCCAAAAGAGTGAGTTGACGCTATAAGTCTTCCCAGGCAGGCAGAGGGAAAGGAGTGGAGAAGGAGGAAGAAATGATGTAATCCTTTTTTGGGGGCCCCTTCCTTCACTGACACAAGAGCTTGGTACTACCGAATTCTATTTCTTGGTGACATGCTCGGTATTTGTGACTCAGCCTGATGGTGGCACAGCTGGAAGACTCAGATGAACAGAATGATTCCACTTGGGGATGGCAGGAAAGAGTAAATTTTTGTTTGTTGAGTGTTTAATTTTGTTTCAGTAGTTAGACTGAGAGAAGAAACCTATGGTCCACATGTAGCTCATCCCTCCTCTAGGTACTGGCCTAAGAGTACCCACAAATGGTATTCTTTGTAAATGGGGAGAAATGGAGGAACTGAGCAAGCTAAGTATTGCAAAGCTACCCTTCTTCCCAATGTCACCGGGGATTTAATGCAATCCTATTAAAAATTCTGACAGGATCCTCTACAGACCTTAATGAAATTATTTTACAATCATTTATAAAAATAGAAAGACAGTAACATTGAGGAATATATTAAGAAGCATAGTACCCCCATTTTCAAATCAGAAACCTGGTTTGAAGCACCGATGCTTCTCTTTCTCCTTTGCATCCAACGCATACAGAATCTACCTTTGAAAGATGTCTATAATCCACCCATTTGCTCCATCACCACAGCCACTGCCTTAAGTCAATCCAGCGACATCATGCTGGTACCTGCCTCATCCCACGTGCCACCAGTCCCAGCAGAGAGCACTGGTAAGAGTTCTCTTATGCCTGGTGGCTTCTCAAAGCTCATCTCTCTCTACTCTGTTCCTTGCTTGCTTTTAAACTGCTTCTCACTCATTCACTTATTCAGTACTACTAATGATAAGACTTTCAATGTATTAGACAGTGAGCTGGTTCCTAGGGAGATTATGAACAAAAGCAGACTTGATTCCTACCGACGGCTTAGTGGCCTTAAAGGCAAAGTACAATCCATATGGAAAAAATATATATGAGTGTGCTATTAATGAACACACTCCCAATTTAGATAAGGATAATTTTATATCCATTAATTAACAAAACTCAAACCCAAAAAATGTATATAATACTATATACTGCTACCTATAGCAGTATATAGTATACTATATAATATATAGTATATGTACTGCTTAAACAAACACCAAGAAAACTCAAATTGAATGCTGAGGAGGATGGGAGAATTCCATGGTAACATTGTGAAATGATATAAATGTTTGAGGAAAGAATCTGCAAAGATCTCAAGAGTATATTAAAAGAAAAAATCTATATTTTTTGTTCCAGCAATCAAGGAGATAATTCAAACACAGAAGAAAGCATGTAGACGACCATATACATTTTACCTTGCAGTGATTTCTATGTTGAAGACCTGACATCACCTAAATATTCAATAAATGAAGTTAGATATATGGATTAGCACCATTTGAGGTAAGAAAGGATGACTATGGAAACAAAATCAAATGCAAAAAGTGGGACACAATGAATTCAATTGGGAGGTAGAAACTGTGTACAGATCAATATGTGAAGAAAATCATAGCTGCAAAGTGTTACAGTGGTGGTTTTCCAGGTGATTAATCATTTTTAAATGAAGTGACCCAGTGAGAATGATGGTTGAATTTCATTGTAAAATTAACTTTGATTATGTAGAATATATTTCCCAGTGGCTATTATTATATTTTAGGCAAGGTGTTATCAAAGGAACAACAACAACAAAAATAATAATTGGCTCCTGGAAAAAAAAATGTTAGTTTTGTTAATATGTACTTGCTTCCCCCCCCCCCCAGTTTTGCCACATTTATCTTTTTATTTTGCCTACTGCAGTGAGTTTGAAGTATAATAATCCTTTTATTTTATTTTTTTATACCATTTTACTTTGTTCTTTAGGTTACAACCTCTGTGTTATTAGTTTTCCCCCTCCCGCCTCCCTCTGGTGCCCCTTCCATTCTCTCACACCCCACTCTTTGTTGTTTATTAGCTGTGCTGAGTCCATTAGTCTCTTTCCTATGATAGTGTCTTTTCTCTGGGTGAGGGACTGTGTTGTTAAATGATGTTCAAAGTATTAGTATTGTGCCATAAATATGGGGGGGGGTAATAGTTATGCAGTTTTCATGTTATGGGTGATTCCAGAGACTCCATAGGCTAGAGACATTTGTTGAAAGCCCAGGAATTTCATTAGTGCTACAGAGCGAAGAGACCCAGCATCTGTCAGGCAACTCCCCATCCTCTGGCCAAGTGGGCAATGACCCAACCCCTAGGACATCCTTGTGTGGGAACTCTGCCCAGTCCCATCTTCCTGCGCAGAGCACGTGCTCCTGGGTTGTACTGGGCACCACAAACTGGCAGTGCCCATGACAGTCACAGGGGAACTGGCACTCTAATACTCCAGGGCTCCAGACTTTGATTCAGGCTCTTAATCCAGATTTTTTCTCACTGTAATTTCTAAATTAGGATTTCTGCAAAGCAGGTCTTTATAGAGTAGGGTCAAGCTTTATAGGATTTGGTATCAGTTGAGCCTATGTTGGGACAACAGGACCTTATTAAAAGATGCTTTGTTGTATAATATACTTAATTTTACTGCAGAGAAGACATTGTCACAGCCCCCAGAGGGAGGTAAAAAGGAATCAAGAGATCTGAGCTTTGCTTTTGGATTAATGCTCTGGATATATGATCTAAGCCTTTGAACTTCTTTGTGCTTTGGTTTTTTTCCCCCACTTATAGAACTAAAGGGCAAAACTCCCATGATCTAGTCTTAAAATGGATTTTTAGGAATTACTCCATTGGGAATGTTTTTAAAAGATTTCACTGTTTCCAGATGGCTAGTGGGGATATATGCATTACAATGGAAAGAGAAAGACAGAGGTCATTTAGGTCATCCTCCCACCTTTCACCAGCTTAGCCCCTGAGAAGGGATAGCATGGATGCAAAGTGCCCTGTTCTCTAAAAGAGGGACTCCCAGTAAAAGTATTTGAGCAAAGAATTTTGCATAATGGTATGAAGAGTCACCTGCAGATGTGACACACATGAGAAATGGCTGAAAGCACAGGTTGTTGGTTGGTCTTCCTTCACATCCAATGTGAATTCTCAAGGGCATGTTGCCTATAGGGAACTGAAGGACAGCCACCTTAGATTGCTGTGTTATCCTATTGCAGAGGTCCTCGAAGAATGGTCTTTGGAGTTTTGAGAATCTTTCAACAGTATCTGTGTGGAGAAGCCATTTCCATAATAATACTAAGAGATTATTTGCCTTTTGTAATATACTGACAGTAGTAGAGATGTTGCAGAAATTCTGGTGAGTAAAATTGTTGGCACTTTGTGCAGGTCAACTTAGGATCCTTAAACTGTGTTAATTTTCAGTATGCTTCTCAAAGAGGTAAACAACAACAAAAACAGTTTCACCTAAGAATGACCTTGAAACAATAAAAATTATGAGTTTCATTAAATTTTTGCCATTGAATGCATATCATTTTATTATTATATGTGGCTAACTGGGAAATATGGGTAAAATACTTGTGCTATATACTGATGCTCTAAGAAATGAATAAATCACATGTGCAACTGTTTGAGGTCCAAGCTGGACTGGGTATTTATTTTCATAAAACACAATTTTTTACTTGAAAGAACAAATGACAGACAAATTACTCATATTCAGACTTGAGAATCTGGCATACCATTTCTCAAGAATGAAGGAAACCTGTCACTTCAAGAAAATAACAGACAGGATTTGCTGCCAATGATAAAATTTGCACTTCAATCAAAACTTAGAATTTTGCATCCATTGCTGTGAATTTGATAATTTTCTAATACTTGAAAACTTTTCTGATGAAGTTGGTAGTGGTATTAATGCACAACAAAATTTCTCAATTCCAGGATCGTCTGCATGGCTCAGGAAACCAATATTCTAAATAACCAATGTATGCTGTCACAAAATTAGTTATTTGTAAAGATTCATTTGAGTTGCAATGCATTTTACTGTAATGGTGTATGATGTGGTTTCATATTCTATAATTATCCTTTATGAAAGTATTGTTTACAGAGATTTGATATAATATCAATTGTCATTTGAATACATTGCTAAGGTATTCTTCCCTTCTCATATTTCTTCATGTACTTAAAACAAAAAAAAATTACACAACAGGCTGAATGCAGAGGCAAATGTAAGAATATTTATATCCTTATAAATGCCTTCAATTGAGCTGAACATTAAAGATATTTGCTAAATTGTAAAACAATAATGCTCTTTTCACTAAATTTGTTTTGAACAATCTAGTTATTTTCAAAACAATGCTTAAATGTAACATGAGTTTATTATTTTTATTTCATTATGCAGCTTTGAAAATTAATAAATATTATTTTAAAATTTATGCCTCATTTTTTGATGTGGCAATTATCAAACAAAACAACCCAAATAAAAAAAAGTCTGTTGGAGTTCTCAGTAATTTATAAGCACATAAAAAGGGTTTTGAAATTTAAAACCTTGAGAACTGCTGTTCTGAGATCCTTGTGGAGAAAGTGGTATTTTGAGTGAGTAATTAATAAGGAGTGGGGATTTGGCATTTATCAGTTTCTGCTGCGGTCTGGAAGCATCAGGGTTTAATGGCAAAATCAATAGTAAAACAAAAGTCGTCTCTGAAGTGGGAAAAAGAAAGTCTTCTATTATGTAAGATAGTAGAAATCGCTTTTTGAAGACAGGATTTGCAAAGCCCTCTTTCTGCCTCTCCAACTGGTCACAGTGCCCTGAGAGTTCAAGTTTACCATTTTTCCTCCAACCTGACCCCTTCCCTTCTCCTGACTCCACTCCCCATTAGTGTTGGCTATCAGAGTAGATATAGGTTATAAATCTGCCTCCCAGGTCACACTCACTGCCACACAGAGTTCAACAATAAGTACATAACACTCAGTAAGGTACCAGGAACACCCAAAAGTGAAAAATCAGTAATGAGTATATCATAGCTTTGTCTCTTTCTGGTAGTGAAGAGAACTCCAGAAGAAATAATAACTGCAAGAAGTGATAAATACTCTTCTGTATACCATGACCAACTTTTTTCCAAGGAAAGATTAGGACACATGCTGACATCGTAGGGGATCTGGTATATGTCTGTTACATTTGTTAAGAAATTCCAAAAAATGCCACAGAAATTCTGTAAAGATGTGTATTTGATTTGGCCCAAAGATCCAGAAACAATGGTCTGTATCTTTTTTTATTCTAATTCTGGGAAATAACAGAGTCAGAATAGAAAAAAGCAAGATGCTTCTGAGTAATGAGTAATGGGCCCCGAACATTTTATTTCCTCTGGGTTAGTGGATGAGAGCCACTGCAGGAAAATCTTTTTCCATACTTATTCCAAGTGGTTGGGTTCCCCCAGTCCCTCCCCCCACACACTCCCCACACATATGCTGAGAGAATCCAAGTTCGTTCACGCAGGTCTCCCCACACCAGCTGAGACATATCAAGCAGAATCCCAAAGTCAGAAGAATGAACTAGAAAGAGACTTGTAAGCAACCGAGCCTTGATTACATGTGGGTAAAATTAAACAATGGGGCTCTTGATCTGCTGAGAAATGCTGGAGGCCCCTCTGGGTGGGCTGTTAGGAACTATGGAGGTTCTGGTCTGGACTGGGTCTTCTTTAAGTCCTAACCATGTATCCTTTGTTCCCCCCTCCTTTGGACTTGACCCACATCCCTTATTTAATCTTTCTCCTAGTCCCACTGTTTGTTCCCAGCTGTGGCAACTCCAAAGTGAAGTGAACAAGAACAAAACAGACAATGAACAGAAAAAGTGAGCTTAGTGCCACACACGGACATTCTGCCACCCACAGTGGAGAGAATGGGAGAAGCAGGGTTCAAAAGGCAGAACAAGGATACTGACAACCCCCTTTTGGAATCTTGGATCCTCTACTTACATTTGACAGTGAGCAATTCATGCTATCTCTCAGATCTGCAGTGAGCTCACCCTCAACCCCAGATCATTTTGAGAGTTAAATGACAACATGTAAAAATACTTGCCACACATTAAGTCCACTATTCAGGGCTATATTATTCACACCCTTGGTGTAATTATTTGATTAGTGTCCATCTCCCCACTGATCTCTGAATTACATACTTGAACATTGTATTTTTGTTTTTGTTGTTCATTCTTAACTCTCTAGAGTTAAACATAGAACATGGCACATGCAAATATTTTGCTGAGACAACTGAATGGTAAAAGGAAGTTGGTCGCGACCTGATAAAGGATCTGCTCCAAAATAGCAAGTTTGGGATCTACTGACAACTATTGTGGATTGGTATTGGCCATCTGGGTATGGTGTCAGGGATCCTAAGAGGGATCTGGTGTCAGAGGCAGAGTGTGCTGATAGGTTGCCAGCATTGGTTATGGTCAAGGATGCTGGATATTTCCTGACCTTGGCCTGTGGCATCAAGGGCAGGTCCCTTTAGCCAACTATTTCTAGCACAAGACCTGTTGTCTAACATTTTAAGAGGAATGAGGCTACAAATGTCTGACTTGAAGATAAGCAGCACAACCTTAGGAATTGCTTTTCAAATCATAAGTCACTTAGAATGATGCCATGCAAAGAAGCTAAAAGCATACAGTATTATATCTGCTCATCCTGATGAAGTCACAGGCTTGGAACATGAGGCTCATGAACAAATTAAAAAGAGCAAGCTGATCTGATATACTTTAGCCAGTGTACCCCACAACCAGATAGAATGGTTCCCCCAACCTATAAAGTAGCTGCTTTACTCACGAGGGTAATCCTTTGGATGTGTCTTCTCAGACCAATTCCCATAAAATGTGAGTCTGTATTTGGCAGTTCCACAGGCACAGCAGTCTAAGATGGGTTTGTCAGTCACTCCATCAAGTGTGGAATCTGAAACAGTCAGAAAAGTCGCCATGTTAGAGAGTTTATTTATAAGGCAGCGCCATCTTGGTTCCATCCTGTCTTCAATGCTTTGGAAAAGCATTTAGATGAGATACAGATTTTATTGCTTAATAACACCCAGAACCAGGCCATTACTGTGGCTATAAAGGGTTTCTGGATACCTCTGGGTATAGTAATTATATTTGAAAAATGGACTCAGAACTTTTGCTGTTACTGTGAGAACTATGGGACCAATAAAGTCCCATAAGAATATCTGGGTTGAAGGTAATCTTTGGAAATCAGCAATAAATTTTACTTGGTTGGCTTTTTTTTTTGGGGGGGGGTGCTAGTCTTCTTCCTCACTCCTCCCACAAGGGGAATTCTCCATTAAACATGTGTTTTCTTTAAGGAAGATTCTCTGGGGCCAAATTGTCACTACAGTGGTTTTGAATGAGAGCAGTGAGGATAAGTAGAGAGACCTAAAAGAACTGCTGGAAAAATAAAAAGATATGCATTTATAGTCATCACTGCTTACCAAGCTTTTAGAAATTTTGCTGGGAGGTGTAAGGCTTTGGGAATGTGTTCTTAAGTTCAGGTTTACTTTTGAGATAGAAGCAGCCAGGATAAACTTAACAAGATTCCCTCTCTGGCCCCATTTTTAGTTGTGAATAGCTGATAAGTAGGGAAAGAGCGATTACATGAATAAATTCAGTATTTCCGACCATCAAACCCACACCCCTAACTGTGCATTGTTGCTTTTAGGTCTGTTCAGCTTCTTGCAAGATGAGAACAATGACTACAGATGCAACTTACTTTAATTGCTTTTTCCTTGGTTCCCTGGCAATATCAACACAAATGTCTATTTTTTTCAAGTTGGACGTTTATTCATACAAAGAACCACAACAAAGAGTATACAATTTTTTTGAGTGTTAGGAAGAACATTTTGCAAATCTCCTTATAGAATTCACTGGGTTCATTTATTTGAGATTAACCGAGATGGGTGGAAGTGGAGTGGTGAATTCTGGGATCTAGGGGAAAGACAAAGGTGTGGAACTCTGCAATAATCACTACAATGTATAGAGTCCTTGTAAGTGCTGGTCTCTTAGTTAATTCCATTTTAAAGATCAGGCAACTGAGGCAGATTAGGTAACCTGCCCACAGTCACAGGTGGGCAGGGAGAATTGGAGCTCAGGTCTTTTTGAGTTCAGAGCCCATGTTCTTAATCTGTGCCCTTCATCCCTCTGGGAGAGATCTCCTGTTGGATAAGTCTGTATAAACTCTAGTGAGACTATTTCTTTAGCAATGAAAAATGGTACATTTAAAAAATTACCCACCTATATAGTTTGAGGATTTCTAAACAGCCACAAAGAAGAGGTCTGAAATCATCCAAAATAGAAATCATTGTTTGGCTACTTTTGTACACTTGGAAGAAGGCAAAGCTTTGTGGTCAGGAAAGGCTCCCCACAGCCTCAGGTGCACAAACCCAGGCGGGAGTCCCGTGTGTGAGCCATCTGATAGTTAAGGAACAACTCTGTTGAATGTCTTTCAGGAAAGCATGTATTAGTAACTCCTAAGGAACTTTACTTTTGACATTTCTGTGATGGTCAACTATGTTGTTAAAAAAAACAAAACTAAATCAGTTTTGAAAAAGAGATTCAGAGTTAGGAGATACATGCTGGGGTTTCAATTGCCGCTATCAGCCACTGTTAAATGAGGCAGTAATAAAACCAAAATAGGGCAAATTGGTAGCTTTACTTTATCAAAGAGCTTTTAGGTATCAGTAGTGAACTTAAAGGTATTTTCAGGAGTTCAAGGGAATGTACTAGCCATAAATCTTCTGGGATTCTAATGGAACTTCCATTTACAAAATAAATTTCTAAATTGAAAATAAAGCAGACATATTTTGTATGGAGAGAAAGCCTATTGAAAATGAACCCAGTTTTCAAAGAGCAGTGATAACATGTACATTTACCCCGCTTCCAAAACAGGGGTCCTCCCCTTGCAGGAGACTTCAAGCCACTCCTCATTACCACTCTTAGCCCTTTAGCTTTCTTTTTGACTTTGTCTTTTACTCTCCATCCTGCTTCATTTATTTTCCTTTAAAAAAAAAAAATCCCTTCTCTGTGCACATTTTCCTCTCTCCTGCTCTTTCCTTCACTTGTCACTCTCTTTGCCTCTCTCCCTAAGTGTTTGTGACAGGGTATAAAGGTGAATGTGTGCATGCTTATATTTATTATAAGTAACCTTTTGAATACTTTATGCTTCTTTGTTCTTAGTTGTAAGTAACTTAATGTTTCATGATTTTTAAAAAATTAATGAATTTCATTGCCTTTTCTGCGTAGTTGTCATTCCCTTCCCCACCCCATGAATTAATAGCTTCAACTGGGAAAAAATAATAGGTAGTCATTCTTGTCTCTCTTTCTTTTGACTGACTCACCAAGGTTTGATTGACTCAACAAGGAAGCAAATAATGTGAAGATGTTAATGAAAGAAGTAGAGACAACTAAATGGGCATACACCTTTAAGAAAAACCCCTTTGTGCTCTGCATTTGTCTTAAAGACTTTCTTAATATGATCTGCTTTGCTAGTTAATAGATGTCCTCATGGTTCTGGTATTTCTGGAGATCATCCACAATTATATCTAATGATTCTATAGCCCAGGTCCTGCTAGACCTTTTTTTTTTTTTTTTTTTTGGACTACAGTGTTGCCTTCGAAAAGTGGTCTTTTTATACAGGTAACACTTAGTCATCTTCATAGGATCTCTGCCTCAGAAGTGATAAGCTGTAGATTTGACGTGCCATTTTATTGACACTGAATCTGCAGCATTTTAGCATATTCATAGCTCAGAGACATTCTCACAATGAGTCTGAAGCTTTGGAAAAGACACTTTAGTTATTGATTGATATCAGGAAGTGGGAGTCATTGAAGTGTCTCCTAAGAACCTGGAAATCTGAGAAGTAAGGCTGTCCTTTGACAGCCAAGTTAATACAACCACACTGCCTTCCCTGTGACTAGCCCTGTTGCGTGGAGACCCAGAGGTGGTCTGCCCACTTGTGATCCAGGACTACTACAACTCTAACCCACAGGAACTTGTTGTCATATCATGGAGTCAAGGAAGGCATGGGATTGTCCTTGAGGAGCCAAGAGCCTCAACAATTGAGATGATGTTTGTTTAAGAAAAGGTGAGTAAATTTAAGGACAATCCAGGAAAAGGAAGTTCCCTAAATCAAGTGCAGTGGTGGCCTCCAGGAAGCTGATGCAGGTTCTGGCCCACAGGTTTCCACTGGCCCTATAGAAAGTCAGGACTGACCCTAAAGAAAGTCATCCTCTCCTTCATCCCCTTTTGTTCTTTTCGTGTGCTCCAAGAAACCTCCACATGCATAGGACCTAGTTTCTATACTAGCTCAGTTTTCTGAAGACCTATGCTATAGTTTGCTTTGATCTACCAAAGGTTAACAATGCAAACTGCTGAACTAGGGGTACTTTGATCAAAAGGCAGTTAAGGACAGTGGCTTTTAAGTCCAAACCATACCCTCTATAGCTAATTCTAAAATGCTGAGTGGGGCATTTGAACTTTCCATTTTTCAGGTTTCTCATCTACAAAATGGGAATGATATATAGTCTTTACTATATGGGGTTGGTTTTTGTGTTAATTATATGATTAAAGCATGTGAAATGCTTAGAATAGTGCCTGGCATGCAACTAACTAACCAAATAAATAAATAAACAAACAAATAAATAAATGCTATTATTATTTTCTCAGAAGACCTTGATCAACCTTTCTTAATCTTTGTAGTTTGTGATTTGCTAGAATTGGAGAGGATAATTTCTTTTCAAAATCCTAATTGCTCTAACTGTAAATAAAAATTCTGCAAAATGCATGGAAATTAGATAAAGATGTATAATTATACATTTTCTATTCTTATTCTTTAATGACTTCTAAGTACATCCAAATGTTTAAGGTTTTAATTTTTTACAGTAGATTAATAAATAAGCTTTAAATATAGATATAAAATTGAAGTATAGATAACAATAGCTAACACATGTGCACACACACATGCACTATACACACAGCATTTACTATGTGCTAAGAAAGCAGGCACTAGTCTACATATACTAAGTCACACTGCTAGGAAGGACAGAGGTAGGACAGAAGCTAGGCTAGATCTGAATCCCAAGCCCTACTCCAATAGCCCCAGTCAACTTGGTCTCCACAAGCTTTGTTAGAAAGCCTTCAAGTCAAGGAGGTGCTGTTGATGAGCTTGCCAACATTAGAAACAAACCCTTGAACGTAGTTAGTCACTAAGTCAGTAACCCCTTGACCCATCTCCTGCTGGTCTTCCCTGGAGAAAATCCCCCCACATTGTCTGGGTGCCACGTAAGTTCCTGTGAGTGATTACTCCAGAGAACCATTAGACTTCCTTGAGGCACACCGTTGTGCATTCCTTAATTAAGTCCTATGAATTATTTCAAGGAACCTCTTCAAAATAATCACTGTTTCACAAAAATTAGATGATACCAATATAAGGAACATTATCTCCTACCCAGGGAATCAAGCTGAGTAATTAGGGTTTAAGGCAGTTCCAATTATCCACAGCACACACCAGATTAAAAACGAGCTAGTGAGGAAGCAGAACATGCAGGAAGCCAGTCCAATCATCTTAATTCCAACAGCTGGATGCTTTTGATGCAAAGAATTGTCTACTGTTTACCTCCCCTATTTGTACCTCCCCTGCCCTGCAGTTCTTACCTTGTTCACACAGTTTCTTGGTCAGAGAGCCCTCATCTTGAAAATAAATGATGCGTTTCTGTACAATGCTTGCCCTGTGGGGAAAGAAGACAGATGGGCAGTGGTTAGTGAGGTGAGCAGGTTTGGGTGCCTCGTTAGATCCTTGCTTGGCTACCTATGGCTGTGTGACTTTGGGTGATTCAGTTCAACTGTTAGTGTTCAACATCTCTATTGGAAAATTGGTATAGTAATAATGCCTACCTCATGGGACTGCTGTGAAGACAAAATAAGAAAACATATGTCAAGATATATTTTGTATAGCAGTATATAATAATAAAGATTTTAATAAATACATACTAACTGTTGTTGATGGTGCAAATATCTTGTAAGGTAAGGAAATGAATCAAGTATTGTCAATGTTCATCTTACTCTAGTTTTCTATTAAATCATTGAGGCCATTTATAGATCAGCCAAATTCAAATGAGAGAAGCGTGTCAAATTCTCTTTCTGAAGGGGAAAAAAGGATGTTAAAAATATATTTTGATATGTTCTGAAAACGTCATGCTATATCTTTCCTGAAAGTCTAGACGAATTTGTCTCTAACATTCTGAACAAAGATGACTTCAGAGTTATCTCTCTTTCTTAAACATGTTAAATGCAGGCTCTTGGGATTTGGAGACAAGATGTTAAAGTTGAAAAATGGCATACTTTGGACCAGCGCATATTTTCTTATTAATCTAGGACAGCACAAACAGGCCACTTTGTCTATAACCAGGCTGCAGTTGACTCTCAGCTGGCATCACGCATTTTGATCCAGAAACGTGGTGTTCCAATAATAAGAAAGCTACAACACTTAAAATTGAGACGGTGTCAATGGATCTTGGGCCATTTCTATTGATTTGTATCCACAGTGCTACTCAATAAAAAGTTAATTTTCACTTTGATTTGCTCTATTTAACAGATAGAGGAAGGAATCCTTTGACTCCATTACAGCTGACCACTGGAAACAACTGGTAGAGTCATA
The DNA here is from genome assembly GCA_004024945.1 of Uropsilus gracilis. Classification (NCBI taxonomy): domain Eukaryota; kingdom Metazoa; phylum Chordata; class Mammalia; order Eulipotyphla; family Talpidae; genus Uropsilus; species Uropsilus gracilis. Next base: position 48,263 of record PVHY01005529.1, read on the forward strand.
CAAGCCACTCTCAGCCCAGATAGAGGCCACGTGTGCTTGTATCTGCAGTGGACAGAGGCACTTTTTGTGATGGTCTGGGCCTAAACCAAAATAACTTTCCACAGAAACGTCTGCTCTACACCCAGTCTTGCACAAAAGAATAAAATTCAGACTGGCCTACAGATGTCTTTTACAGTCTTTCCCCACCCAAGAGAGACAAGATGTTGAAATAAATGAATGAAATATGTTTCCTGTCTACACAAAAGGGCTTTGATCATTCATCCATTCTCTTGACCAGAAAAGCAGAAAGTTTCCTCAGGCCAAAGAGAATACTCTTGAGAACAGTCACTCTCACCCTACAGCCAAACAACAAAGCCTATTTTAGTCAGAAATCCTATCGTCTACGACAATGCTTTCCAGAGAGTTCACCTCTGAGGAATGCTCAGAGTCAAGAAATGCCTTAAGAACCCCATGGAGAGAAAAGAGAAGACCAAGTGGGAAGCATCCTAGGTTCCACATTTTTGCTTCAACCAAAGGTTCCACCCTCATTTTAACCAAAGAAGCTTTCTCCCCAATTTTTCTTCTGGGTAGACTGTATTGGTAGAATGTCTTTTCAATAAATAGTTGTTGGTGGCTCAGACACTGGTCAGGACACAGTTATGAATGAGACAGGTGAGGCCACTTTCCATTTTCAGAGTGTACAGTCTAGTGGGGGGGAGGGGAAGGACTAAATGCTCAACTGATAATTAAAAACAACCATGACTTATGCTCAACAGAGGAGTCCCCAGGGAGTCCTCAGGGTGTAAGGAACACCACACAGGGGCATCCTGGTCAAGTCAGGAAAGGCTTCCTCCACAAAATCTGGTGGAGCTAAGATTTGTAAGAATAGTAGATAAAGAGGCAAGTGGGAGCCAGAGGGAAGTCACAGATGGGGGAAGCCACAGATGGGGGCATAAGATTCTTTGGGGAGTGGGCAGGGATGAACCCCCAGAACATGCAGGGAGATGACCTTTACTTCATTTGAGGAAATAGATTTGAAGAGTGTGTCTTGAGGAATGAGCTGATGAGACACTTTTTTAAAAGAGTACTTGGGTTCTGAAGTGAACACTGTTTTGAGTGTGGTTGTGGGATACAGCTTTCCTATCCAAATCAAGTTTTGTTTTGACAAAATATTAATTTACCATGGTATTCTAGATTCACAGAATTTTTGAATTTTTCCAAATACACCTCTGACTTTACTTGCTTCAGACTTTGTGACGTATACTCCCCTTGTCTAAGCACATCTTCCACTCCATCAGCCCCTCTTGCCTGTGCCACTTCCTCTCCCAGAATTTCCTATCACCTGCGTTTGCTAGTGTCTGTCAACAAATGCTTGGAATTTTCTTTGTTTTGCTGTGATTAGATCAATGGAAATGATTTTTACTTATTACTTAAAGACATGATCATGCCTAACATAGTTAAACAATTCCATATCCCACACCCACACTCCCCATACCACACCAAATACCACCACATACACACTACACCTCACATCCCTCCACAACATGAAAACTACATACCCTCCAACACCTTAAAACATAGGTACATAGAACACACAACACACATAACACCCCACATCCCATGTGTCACAAATATCCTACATACCATACCATATACTACCATACACACACACTCACTTTACCCCATATATATCCCACACACCAAAACCACACACCACTGTGCCCATATCAACACATCCCCACAACACAAATACACACTTCACCACACAAACATCATACATGACAAAAACACACACACTTCCCTTACCTAACTCATACCTAACTAACATGCGTCTTCCTTCAGATTGATTTCCTGGCTGAGGGCTCTTCCTCTGAGAGCCACAGTCTCTCAGTCATCACTTATGAACTCATAGTCTAACTGACTATTTGTTATCCTCTAGGCCAGATTACAAGTTTCTTAGAAGCAGGAACTGTACTCCTTTCTATAGTCATTAGTATCATTCTAGCACTGGGATTCAGGAGAAGTAACAGTTTGAGAAACGAGAGAATTTGAGATTAAGCTGTTTGTGGGGTGGGGTGGGACGGTGTTTTGCTTAGTGCAAGGGGGAGACACAGATATTGAGGAGGGAGATGTGGGGAGAGGGAATTGGGAGGATGTGGAGGCACCAGGCAGAGTGAAAGTGTTCAGAAGAGCCAATACCTCTCAGGGAAAGTATGTGGAGTGAGAGGGAGCTGAACTCAGAGCTCCCACAAGACCAGCACTGCTAACAGAGACCACAGTTTTGGCATTGTTGGCTGCAGAAGATGTTTCTTTTTATTCCTCATTTGGCCAGCTCCTGAGAGAGTTTTATATTCTGAGAAAAGGCAGTTCACTTTAAGACTGTTCCTATCAAAAGTATAAAACCAGCTGAGATTTATAAATCATATTATAGTTCAGAAAAATAATAGCTTTACAAGATGAGAAAGCTGTTAGTAAGAATTCCCTTAGCATTTCAAAATGACAAATTTCTCCCATTCTGTGTTGCAATTTGGCAGTTCTCTTGCATAGCATTTATATACTGATATACTGAATGCTCTCTTATCATGAGAGACCGTGTTAAGGAAATCTAAATTAAATTTCTCAGTATGTTAGCTTCTCAAACTTCGGAATATTGAGGTTCTAAATAACTTACTAATCATTTCAAAAGTTTTCTTTTGAACCTAAAGTGGAACATTTTCAGATATGCTGAATTTCTTAGATGCTTGACCCCTTCTGTCTGAAGGGCTTATTCACTAGCTGTTCTTTTTCCTTAGGAAATATGCCTAGTGGAGAGCTAAGCTGTGGGTTTTCTGCCTACCAGTGCAGAGGCTTGAGGCCCCTTCTCTTACTAAAAAGGGATGGGACTCGGAAGAGGTCCGGCCATGAAATGACTCACAGGTACACATGATCTTCTCAGTCTGGGTCACTGGTATAAAGAGGGAATTTGTGCAAGGTCTTCACTATCTGCATATCATACAGAGTAAATAGACCCATCTCTGTGTTAAGTTACTAGCCCCTCACAAAGTGCTGGTGTTTGAAAGTGCTTCATAAACAGTAGTTATCACTATGATGGATGTCAGGTCTGTCTCCTTGGCTTGTGGGGGAGGAGTGAGGGTAGCACCCTGGTCAGTTGCTGCAGGCTGAGATAAATGAATGATCAAAATGAAGATCTGTTTTGTGGTCTTAGGACTATTTTTGTTAAACTTCTCCCTGATTCTAATAAAAGCCTTATTCCTGAATATTTCTTGAAATACTTTACAAAATTTGTCTATGATCTTAAAAAAAACTTTCTATAGCAGTGACCAGGTTTATAATGTCCTTTTTTAAAAAAAGGACATTATACACCCAATGAAAGGACTTTCTACACCCAATGAAAGGACAACCCTGTGGGAAGACATATAAATAAGATACCAAAATCACAGTGATGGCAACATCATCAGGAATGGAGGCTATCTGCTTTATTTTACTTTACAAGGAAGTTAAATGCTAACTTGAGCTTGGTCTCACTTTGATCAGCAAATATTAACAGACACTGGGTCCATTTTATGAATTATGCTTCCACAAATCTGTTATAGCTTTAGGTGTACCTCAGGAAGTGGAGTTGTGCTCAGGAAGTGGAGCTGTGTCCAGCATCCACTGTCAAGTAACAGCATCCTGACAGCCCAAAAGAAGGTGTCCATGGGAGAAGAAAAGTGAAACCTTATCAGCAGGGCTCCATCCACACCACACACAAGAACTCCAAGGTTAATGGCAGGGTCACAATCTAAGTTTGGGATCACAAAACTATAGATACAGAGACTGGGAGAGTTGTCTGCCATTACTGTGAAAAGCAATACTTGTAGTTGTCTTGCAATTACTCTTGCGTTGCTATCACTTATTCACAAACATTTACTGAGCATTACTTGTGTCGGGCACTTTTAGAAGATCCGAACATTCAAAGGTGAATAAGAGACGGTGTCTTCCAGTAAGGAGTCCCTCACGCAGTGGGGGAAAAGTGAAATAAAAAAGAGAAACAGAAAATCAATAGAGTGCACAATAACGAAGGGGCAGTGGGAGGCTGAAGAGCAATGAATGACTAGCTTGACCTTGGCAAAGCTCCAGAGGCAATGATGGAATCACTAATGGTCACAACTGAAAGTGAGGCAGTGAAAATGGAGCTATAGGAGACAAATAATAGGAAAATGGCAGAGGATTTAGTGGATCTGGGGCAGAAAGAAGAGGCAGAGTATAAGACATTGATATTTTGTTCATTAAGCTTCCTTCTCAATGGTTCACAAGCACTAACTCATTTCATTTTCCTCATGTAGTATGCACTACTACTATCTCTGTTTTACATGTGAGAAATCTGGGACAGAGGGAGGTAAGTTAGTTACTGATTACCTATGTACAAACTCTAATGGCTAGAGGGAAGAAAAAGTGTGCTTAGGAGAAATGTTCAGTAACAGGATTTTACTTGAATTGGGTAGAGGGTTGGCAGTGGTGATCTCAGTGGCTAAAACAAAAGATAAGAAGGGGCAAGGAGGATTTTTTTTTTAATTTTGGAGTTTGCATTGAGATAATCAGAGATTCACATACAGTTGACACTGTACAATCTGCATAGTTTTCTCCATTGGTAACATTTTGTACAAACCTCAGTATAATGTTATGACCAGGATACTGATATTGGCAAGGTTGGGCTGGTAATAAAATGGTGCGATCGCCGGGCATGGTAGCGCATGCCTGTAATCCCAGCTACCCAGGAGGCTAGGGATCACTTGAATCTGTGGGCTCAAGACAATTCTGGGCAACATAGCAAGACCTAGCCTCAAAATTAAATTAAATTAAATTAAAAAAAATTAAATGGTGCAATAGGGTTAGCTGATAGCCAGATCATGCTAGTCTAAAGAAACTCTGCCTCTGACAAGCTGCCACAGTCTTAAACAAAACATTCTTAAAGGGTTCTCAGAACATATAGGATGTTAGATAACCCCCCTCTCTCTTCATTTCCTCCCCCCCCCACACACAACAGAGAGTCATCAACAAGTGTTGTTGTGAGTCAGAGGCAGAAAGCCATTCCTTGCTGGATAAGGAGGAGGGAGAGATGGGACTGGGGGTATTGTTGGTAAGATGAGATTGACTTTCTCAGACTTCTTAAAAAGAGGGCATTGGAGTTGGACTTGGAGTGTTAGACTGAGTCTGTAACTGGGATGGGCTCTTTGCAGCAGTTAGAGTAGCACACCAGAAAGAGCCTTTCCCTTGGGAGATCCAGCATCCACAGATCTGAGAATCAAAGCATCTGCTCTGAGCAGACATTCAACCTGAATTGGGGCATCATCTTCATATGGAGTTGCATGTACATATGTGGCTTGGGCACAGACACCAATTAGACTACAACTGACCCACAAGCTTATATGATCATCGGACTTCTAGACTTCTTTATATACCCAGTATAGAGGAAAGTCAAATCTATAAAATCCTGATTCTGATTTTAGTAAAAATAAGAGAAAAACTTTTAGTTCTCCATTTATTTTTTTCTTGCAATGACCTTGGGACTAACAAGCTTATCATGGTGCCATTTTCTCTTACTGTCAATTTCATAGCTAAGCTTTATCATCTATCTTGTTAATATGATTTCGCTGACACTCTAAATTTTAACCCCCCAAACCCAATTGGAAATTAATATTAACAATGAAGAATTGATTTTCAAATGAGAGAGGTCAAAAGAAAAAAAAAAACCACTGAATTATGTTTTAAAAGAATTAATGTGGCTAGCAGAGACATTAAAACCAGACAGATAACTAAATGGTTATCTGTTTAACAATGTAATGTTACAAGCTGTACTAGGAATTGGGGGGTGGGCACAATGATAAATCAAACATGGTATGTGTTTAATCCAGTGAGACAGCCTGATGAGAGACAGACAGTAAGTTGATGAATGAGAACACCCCATATCAGGTATGAACTTCTGGCCCATATTCATCCCTCATATTTTCCATACTCATAGACCACTCATTTTGGAGGGATAGCACCAGGTAAGACATTCATGATAGTCCTACTCCCACTTTCCTAGTCCTCACAGTGATACACATGGGTGATTCCTCACTAACATAAAGGAAGGTTTACAGGATTGAGGGGTGACCTGCTGTGAAAGGTTTGCTTTCCAGATAAAAGATATTACCAACTCATCCCAATTTGTCACCTCCCACTTTCCCCAGCTTTGATTAAAACACAATGTGTTAGACAAGACAACCATTTTGTTAAACAAAAAGACCTAGAATAACCACAGATACTGGCCCTGACACCATTTATCTGCTGAAACAATGCTAGAGCAGTCACCTCCTTCTGGCCCTCTCATTGTGTGAGAAAAAAGAAAAAAAGAACCTTATTTGTGAAGCTATCATTACTCAAGTTTTCTAAAAAATGCTACTCTCAAAATTATACCTAACTGATGGGAAGAAGTATGAAAAGATATGGTGGTAGAAAGAGGGCAAATCAAAAGGTAAGAAGCAGCAGTTGCTGTTATTCCTTGATACCAAGCCAAGAGATTTCCCTGGGGAAACACTCAAGAACTTTGTGGGCATGGGGAGCAGAATGCTCGCTCAGAAGGATACTCAGGATGAGGTGTTCAGATGAGATCTCGATCAGCTGGCTGAGAGGTCCTGTCACCCTTTTCTGGTACTTTCCATAGGCCGTAGGCTACAAGGAACCATTTACAGTAACTAGGAAGAGAGCAAGCAGAACTCCAAGTACACTTAGGGTTGAAGAAAGATATGCTTGTAAAGGAAAGGGGTATGTGTGGGAGTTTGACAGGGAAACACAGCAAGGGAAATATTCTTTCTTTCTCTAGAGGAGGCTTTCACACGCCTGTTAGCTGTGGCTGAGAAATAGTGGAAACTCTTAGG
>PVHY01005529.1:55240-82472 GCA_004024945.1 Uropsilus gracilis
TTTTTTTTTTTGACTAGGTCTCGCTATTTTTGCCCATGGAACTGCAGGCTCTCGTTGCCCGGGGTACCACAGACTCAAGCAGTCCGCAGCCTCAGCCTCCCAGGTAGCTGGGATGACAGGCACGCACCACCACGCCCAGCTATTTTTTTGGAACTAGGTCTCGCTACGGGTCCCAGGCGGGACTCGAAACGCGATCCCTACCCCGGCCGCTTCATAGGCTGAAGCTTACAGGCACAAGTCACTGTGCCCGGCCAGTATTGTTCAACCCTTAATGGGTTCCTCTCTCTGGCTTAAATTATCCATGGTATTTTTTAACCTTGCAAAGAGATACATGTCTAAATCCTTGAGACTTGGGTGAAAACAGTATCTCACACTATATCTTCAGGTCAAAAATACTTTTCTCTTAAGAATACAGAAACAAGAAGTTTGATGTTACTTAAAAATCACTTTTATTTTTCTTCAGTCAGTATTTGGCAAATAACTGTTGGTACCTGGAGTCTTGCTAGCCAAGGGACAACTGACAGATTCTCTGACAGAGTTGAACCTATAATTGTTTCATCTCATGCAGTGAAGATGCTAGGCAGTTGGTCATAGCCTGCCAAGTTTACCTCCCCTATAACTCATATCTATAAGCCCTCATTCATGGGATCCCCCAAGCCCCAGGACTGTGCTTTGTTCATAATTGCATGCCTAATGGCAGCAAAGGATCTAGCCAAGGCTGATTAAACCCAGAGTTCTTCATCTGAGGTCAGCAGACAGGATGATGACATTTTGCATGATGTACACACGTGCATAATTCTGGATAGTTGTTCATAGCTTTCATCTGCTCCTCAAAGAGGTTCCTGACCTTGAGAAGCTTAAGAATAGCTATTAGGTCTGAAATGAATGATAGTAGATATGTGAAATGGCAGCACTGTCATTCCATTTAATAAAATCTCCAAATAAGATATATGCTTCCAGCCCATCCCCCACACTCAAAGATAAAGGTTAAATTTTTATTCCAAGCATCCAAGCCTTCAACTGCTTTCTCTCCAGACTATGATATGATCTGAAATGGAACCTGTCGCAACTGGTAAACAAGAAATAGAAAGCAAAGCCTGGTTCCTGGGGGGCTCCAGAGTGCCTTGCTGAGTCCTTGTTACAAAGTACAGGGCGTGGGTGTAATCACCCCAGCCTCTCCTTAGAGAAGAAAATGCCGCCACAATGGAAGCTTCCTCCCAGCTGGTTCATAAAGTCATTACTCACCACAGTTGGTCCCATTCTGCCAGGGGCTTAGTCACCTCCCCCTCTGTGGGTTTCTGCAAGCCAGGTCTGGCAGCCTCAACTTCAGGGTATAAGAAAACATTCAGGCTGCAACGCTAGGTCCTAAGCACAGGGCTCCTAAACACAGGGCACCTGCCACCCTTTCCCTTTCTCAGGGAGTCACCTTGATGGCATCCACATTTTTCGGCATGGAAAAGTAACTTCTTTTACAGAGGCAGACCTGTGTGTCAGGAAGTGTTCGCTCTCTTAGGCTAGGTTAGGGGTTGTGCTTCTTAGCTAGGGATTCATGGTCCATGAATGGGTTTAAGAGAATTCCTAAACTGAAAAAAAAACTGGAATTGTCAGCAAGTGTATTGATTTGGGGAGAGAGTCTACAAGAACCATTGCACTAAATTAGGAATCGTGATTTTCATGCCAGTTAATATCCACTGGGTCCTCTCTCCCCTCAGCCTCAGGAAGGACATGCCTGGGAGAGTCGATGAAGGATTCCTTGTACAACAACTGTAACCTCCTCACAGATTGACCTCACAGATTGACCAGATTGACCTCCTCATCCAAATACTACACCCATCCAAATACCTACATTCCACCAGGGGACTTTCACCTCTAATATATTATCACTTTTTACATAATTATTGTCCTAATTATTCATCTCCCATCTCTGCTCTGCCCTGCACAACCCTAGTACAGGGTCTGGTACGTAATAGGTCCTCTCTAGACAAAGGTTCCTATTTTAGTAATAGATGATACAATCCAAATTCTTGACTTAATGTCCACAGATCTGAACACCTGAGCACAGGCTGCCTTCCAGATTTAACCCCCTCCCCCTCAACCCGGCACACACACACACACACACACACACACACACACACACACACAGAGCTCCTGGGTACACACCCTGAGCTGAATACATCTCTTCACTTGAACCTCCTCTTCACTGGGGGCAGAATGTGTGCCCCGTGTCCCTCCTGGCCTGTGCTACTCAGTAAACCAGGAATACACCAGGAAGGAATGCCTCCTCTCTGCCACATCTCTGTTGCCATCTCACTGACAGACCTTGGAACATCAGGAGTGACATCCTCTCAGTTTCTAGAACACTCTGATCTTCTATCCTTCCTTTGGTGTTTGGGCATTTGGTACTCTTCATGTTTGCTTGCACTTTAATATTTTGTCTTACTATTTAACTTACTGCATGTTCACATTTTATACTTTGGACTGAATTCTGAGCTTTTTCAGGGAAAAAAGGGAGTTGTTGACTCTTGTGGCCCTTCTACGCATGTAGCATCGAGTCTCTCATACAGGAGATGCTACAGGTTGTTAAGCTGATATGTCTGACTTTATTGGTAATTTAGTCCTTTTTGCTTTTTGGTTCAATGTAATGTTAGGTGTCTACCACATCCATGAACAGGAAAGAAACGTCAAGTGTTCTGTGTATCATGGTGCCACTCCGTGTTCTGGGTGATCAGCAGACAGTCTGATCTGTGTCTTGGGACATTTTCCACTGCACGATGGCCAGTTAAGGCTGCATTGCTCTGTTCAAGCCAGGCAGCTTGGCTGATGGCAACCACCGTTTTCTAAAGAAACCGTTCAGATTGAATTCAAAATCTCCTCACAATGTTGGGACTCAGCAGAACATGTTACGTTTGCCAAGGGGAGGTTAAACAAAGGGCAGAGTTTTCTTTATGGAAAAGACAGTTGCTGATTGCACTCTGCATTCCATTACTTCGCTCATCCTTGAGTTGGTTCTTAAAAAAAAAAGAGATCCATAGGCTTTATATTTTTGACTCACTCCAGCTTTGCCTCAGGTTTCTGCTTTTCAATATCCACAGCATCTGATCTCATCCTTCTGCCATACAAGCTCTTCAGAGGTTAAGTGTCATGACTATGCCAAACCCCCACAGAGCACTGTAGCAACAACACGAGAACACATGTGACCACAAACTCTGGGCACGATGTGCCCTCATTTCTACTCTTCCTCACAGAAAACACTTTCAGAGGTAAGAGAGGGAAGAAATGAAGGGAGAGAAATAGAAGAAAAGAAAGATCAAAAGCTCTAATTTTCTGAGTAAGAAAATGTGGAAGTCATGAATAGGACTTCATTTTTAATGCATAGTAGAATTTAAGTGTGCAGATCTTTTAAAAAAATATGGTAAATTAAAAACATTTCACCAGGGGGGCAGTGGCATGTGCCTGTAAGCGGCAGTCTAGGAAGCAGCAGTGGGAACCGGGGATCGCGATTCTAGTCCCGCCTGGGGCAACATAGCGAGACCTAATTCTAAAAAAAATAGCTGGGCATGGTGACCCATGCCTGTAATCCCAGCTACCTGGGCTGGGCTGAGGCTGGGGATTTCTTGAGTCTGTGGTATCCCGGGCAACGTGAGCCTGCAGTTCCGCAGGCAAAAATAGCGAGATCTAGTCTCAAAACAAACAAACAAACAAATTACAAAATTAAAAAAATAAAAATAAAAACATTTCAGTAATTCTTGAGATGGAAGACTTGGGAACGATTCTGGAACCTCTTCTGCATGTTAAACAGGTACTGCAAGTCTTTTCCTCCAAGTAGGCAAGGAGTAAATTAAGAACCAATAAAAATAATCCTAAAGGTGACAGTGTAACTACATTTACATGGTGCATGTGTCAGAGAGATGAGGAAGTTGAATTTGAGCGCAAGTGGCCCTGGGAAGTGCTTAAAAGCTTCCCACAGTAGGAATGGGCAGGAGAAGTCAGAGTAGAGACCAATAGGATTAGACAGAGCAGGGGGAGACTTCACTTGCCTCATCTGGGTCAAGAACAAGAATAAAAACTGATGGTCGCCACCTCCACCTTCAGGGGGCAGCACTATAGACGTCCTTGAATCTGGACTTGAAGATCAAACTCCTAGTGTCTGTTCTTATTGCTTCCTTTTATGTTTTCAAGGAGATGTGCTTGTGCAGTTAGATTGGGAGGTACATTCCTCCAGTTCTCTAGTTTTCTGGATGACTCCATGTCAAGGGTTTCTCATACAAAGATACATTCCAAGAAAACGAAACAACAGAATCCTTATCCTACCAGGGATTTGATAATATTTGATAATATTTTCTACAGTACTGTACACTGTATTTAGCGCCCCCCCCCCCCATGTGTCCAAAGACATCAATCGGCATAAGGTTTCTTTGGGCTTAGTTGGTCTTGAAAACATATCATTCAACTTTCTGCAACTTGGAGTCTTCTCTGTTTAGGCTGCCCTACAGAGGTCCAGGAGTCCCTGTGTCCAGAGATCTAATGTCACAGACTGGCCTACTAGCAATGCTATTGTACTGAGTGTTAATTAATAAAAAAATCTAATAAAACTAGCCATCCCAAATCTGGTAACCTCCTTAAGGAACCATACCAGTTCTTTGACCCATGAATTGTTATGGCTTGTGCAACATATTTTGCTGAAACCAATTAGATGCAACTGGTTTGACAGGGGATCAATACAAGAGCCAAATGCAACCATAGATGGATTGGACATGAGGGATACTGGCTACTTCTGGGTTGTTTTCTTGTTAACTGCCCAGGATTGTGTGTGCATATTGAATGATGCAAACTGACCTTGAATTTTGTCTGCAGTGGAGAAAATGTCAAATAAATTAAGAGGAGTTGGGTCACTTACATAGGCCAGTTGTTCAGAGCCCTTTCTGCTCTTCTCTGGAGCCTGTGCATAATCCCATTCTGAAGGCAGTGGCTGATGTGATCATGGGACTTGCTTCACTATCTCATACACCCCATGCATGTGTGTAATGTGCTTCCGGCAGAAAGGTCAACTCCGCCTGAGAAATACCGCATGTCAGCCCCAGTTTACAACATTTCCATTTGTATGGATCCTGTTGGGTGCCTTTGGTGGTTGTTGTCAGGGTTCATCAACATAAAAATGAAGTTGTTTTGATTTGTTACTGTCTCTTTGCTATCAGAAAACTGTTATTAGCAAAATCACATTAATTAGCAACAGCTGAGGGGAGGACGGGCTATTTTGGAGCTGCAGCTGCAAGTCTCTTTGCAATCTGACTGTTGCCTAAATTTTAACAATTAACAGGATAAATAATCTCCGAGTGTAGTTAATCACATTAATTTTGTTTTCCTCTATATTACTGTTTAGGAGTGGTAGTTAATCTACATTAAAAACTCTGATACCATCAGCACACTTGAAAGCATAGCTTCAGCTATTCTATTCCCCCATGATTTACTGAAAGTGAGATATTGTTTAACTTAATGCTAATTTTTAAACTTTATGAAGAAAAATGAAGAACCTATTAAAATTTATCCAGAAGATTGGCCTATTAGCCTAAATACTTTAAATGGAAAATCTTATTTTGTAGCCATCATGGGTAATTAAATTGGATGAATGCATGAATGGGTAAGTAGAATGATAGATACGTGGGATTGACAGACACATACAGACATGCATCTACACATAAAGGCCAGGACTTAAACTAAACTATCTTCTAAACTATCATTACTTTTCTATATAATCACTAAAAATCAGCATGATAAAGGCATAGTATAATAAAATGATCTTTAAATTAGGCAGATCAGTTGTGGTCCTGGAGCTACCTCTTTAGGAGGTGAGTAATAGCCCTGAGTATCAATTTTTCTGCCCTCAGTGAGGTTAGTATCTACTGTAAAGCACTTGGTGAGCGTGAATGAGCCATGCTAGTATGGAAAGTACCAAGCACAAAGTAGGTGCTTGAAAAATGCTATCTTCCATTTTTCCTTCTGAATTTCATGTTACTATTTAACTTCCCATGCCTTTGTTTTTTCTACCCAGCGAGAGGATTACTTAAACCCTAATGAGATGGGACTCTCTCCTATCTCTGTCCCTGTTTTTACCCACAGTATTGGAGCCCATTGCATGTTAGTATCAGTTTACAAGTGTTAGCCCACATTTCTTGACTTTAGCATCAGTATGTAAAATGATAATAAGTAACTTCTATTGACTATTTACTATATATCAGGCAATTCACAGCAAGTATTTTACATATTTCAGATATCCTCACCCTGGCTGCTCTTTAGAATCATTTGGCAAAAGTTTTAAAAAGGTTTGACAACTTGATTCCACTCTAGGCCTGGAAGAGCAGAGGTAGAACCAGAAAGCTGGACATTTTAAAAAGCTGTTCAGGTGACTGTAATGTGCAGCAAGGCCTAAGTGACACTGACAAAGCTCATCTTGCACAAATCTCCCTCCTATGGGTAGGTACTATTATTATCTCCTTTTTCAGATAAAAAACAACAGAGGCAGAGAGAGACCAAGCATCTTGCTCAAGTTTATACAGCTTGTAAGGGGTGGGGGGAGGCCAGGATTAAGAATCAGTGAGACTAATCCCACAGTCCATAGCTTTATCCATTTCCACTCTCTTCATTTCCATCAGACAAGAAAAGTCTCAAACCAAAAGTAGGGGGTGGGCACAGATAGTATATACAGGTGTCCTCCAGTGTTATACAGCAATTCTTGTCATCATAAAATAAAATGTGCAAAAGCATAGCAAATCTTTTCTATTTTAAAAGTGCAGACCTGGTTTCTGTCTTGAGTTTTACACTCAGGGTCTATATCATCTAGTGCAAATCATATTATCTCCCGAGTCTTAACTTCCTGTGATGATTATGATGTAAAGCTGTCTTGCAAGAGTATTGAGAAGGCAATTTCTAAACATTACATAACTTAAAAATCTAAAGCACCAATTTCCATGGCTGAGCACATAATCTGCATGTTATAGAAGTGAATGTGCTTAGAGAGAGGAGAACTAGCTTCAACCTTGACCTTTCTCACCCCAGAGCCCATCTGGATGGGCAAATCGTCCAAGGCAACCTTTATCATCAGTCAATAACCATCTTGAAAATGTGATTACAATAGAATCTGTAGAGATTGCCAGAGAGGTATAGAAAGGGAGATGCTTCCTGTCTGTGGAGGAATAATGGAATAATTAGGCTTTTCTATAAAGAGCTGTTTTAGAGATGGCCCTGGCAGTGACTGTCTGAGCAGAGTTTGCTCTTCTTCCCTCCCACACGTCCCCTCCTCCCCTCCCAGCCTGTAACTCTGTCACTTCTTGGCTTTGTTCCAGGGGCTAAAGTGAAAATGGAAATGCAGCCTTGTTCTAAAGGGATCTTGGCATTTCAGTTTCTTAGATATGAATATTCATGTACTGGTCCATCAACCTTGTTCTTTCTTCCCTCCCTCATTCCTAGCAAAACCTGGCTGACACATAGTAGGTGCTTGTGAAATATTTTTCAAATGAATAATTGAGTCCTATAGGGTAATGGGGTGGGTGGAGTTGTGGGTGGTAAAAGATAAACTGATGTTCCTTCCCCTTGAAACCAAATGCTTAAAGCACGGCATACCAGGACCCTTTCCACCTTTGCCTCATTCAGTTTCCATCCTAAACAGTTCATCTTGACCCAAATTTCTGCCCAGTATCTCCCACTGGTGACAGCCTTTCCCTTGAGGACCTTTTTCCCCTCAGCCTTTCTTCTTGTTTGGTGCTTTGTTGCCCTTCTTCCTGTGAGTTGCTCTAGATTTTCAGCTGTCCAGAGACAACATAACCACATCCAGCCCAGGCTCCTGGTGCACCTGACCACTGGGCAGGTGTCTCATGACTGCTGCTGACAGTGAAGAATGGGAAGGCAGTGAGTGGATCGAGGTGACTTGGTGAGTAAAATGCACCAGCTGACTGCAACTCAGTCTTTCCCAATTTATTCATCTAGTCAGGGAACTATTGAAAGCCACGCTCCCCTGTTAGAAAGAGAAATATTTCTCATGAGAACTCAGGTTCATTAAAAATTTACTCAAATACAGGGGCAGATCAAAAACCTGGACTGTGAAGTTTTTTTTATCTGGGGTTCGAATACCAGCTCTACTATTTATGAAGGTGGGCTAGTTGTACTACAATTTAGTCTTTATAAAATGAAAGCATATAAAATGAAAGCCCTATGATATTCATCATAGGGCATGACACTTAATTTACCTATTACTATTTCTGTTATTTAAGAATTAAATAGAATCAATGCAATCCCTATCAAAACCCCAATGGCATTAACAACTGAAATAAAAAAATAAAACTGAGATTTAATTGAAACTACAAAATACCCCAAATAGCCAAAACAATTATGAGAAAAAGAGAACAAAAAAAGAGGTGCTACAGTTCCTGACTTAAAGCTATATTAGAAAGTGATAGAAATCAAAAGAGCATGGTATTGGAATAAAAACAGACACACATATTGATGAAACAGAATTGAGGACCCAGAAATAAACTCACATATGCATCAACAACTAATTTATGACAAAGGAGTTAATAGCATAATATGGAGAAAGGAATGTTTCTTCAATAAATGACATTAGGGAAATTGGACAGTAACATTCAAAAGAATAAAACTAGATCACTAATACTTTATACAAATATACTTCAAAATAGACTATGAAAACTTAACTATAAGGTCATAAACACAGAAGAAAGTGTAAGTGATAAGCTCTTCAACATCAGCCTTAGTGATTTCTTTGTGGCTACATCTCCAATGGTAAGGTAAATAAAAGCAAAAGTAAATAAATGGAACTTCATTAAATTAAAAGACTGGACAGTAAAAGAAAACTTGTTAAACAAAAAGGAAGCCTACTGAATGGGAGAAGATATTTGCAAATCACAGATCAGTCTAGAGGTTAAAATCATATATATATATATATATATATATATATATATATCTCATATTATAGAAACTCAACAAAGAAACAGATAAGTTGATTAAAGAATGGACAGAAGTTCTCAATATACAATGCTCCAAGGAGGACATACAATTGTCCAAAGGCACCTAAAAAGATATTCGCAGGAGACATCACCTCACCCCTGTATGAATGATTATTATCAAAATATTAGTAAGTATCAATGAGAATGTAGCAAAAAGGGAACTCTCATATGCTACTGATGGGAATGTAGATGCTGTGGCTATTATGGAAAACAATATAGATTCCTCAGAATATTAAAAATATCATATGATCTAGTTTCTCCTCTTCTGAAGACTTATCTGAAGATGATAAAAAGCACTAGCTTGCACCTTTATGTTCATTACAGCATAATCACAACACATGGCCATGAATGAATGAGTGTATAAAGAAGATGGGGTAAATATACACAATGGAATACTACTCAGCTATAAGAAAGAAAAATAAAATCATAGCACCTGCTACATGGAGGACCTAGAGAGTAATATGCTAACTGAAAAATGTCAGAGAACAACAAACACTGTATGATTTCACTCATCTATGGTGAAGCAAAGTCTTAGGCTCTAAGAACAAATCAGTGGTTACCAGAAGGGAAAGGTGAAGGTAGGTGAGCAAATTGCATGAAACGGTCAACTATATGTTGATGGGTGGAAACTACACTTGTGCTGGTGAGCACAGCGGTATATACAGTATATAAAGATGTTGTCTCTGTGGTATATACAGATGTGGATTCAAAAGGTTGCACACCTGAAGCCTATATAATGTTATAAATATATGTTATTTCTATAAAAAAAAAAGTAGAGCAAACCCAGCCAAATGCTCTCAGAAGGAAAAGATAAAGAAAAGATGGAAAGTAAAGAAGAACACTTACTGAACACCACCTCTGCCCCAAATGCATTCCTTTCCACTTCACCTTCAGGACCCCCAAATGTTCCAGAACTTCTCTGAGCTTGGGAGGATATTCCTCTCTGATTGTCTTTTTGTCTGTCCATTATCAGGCTTTGCTCATCCCTGTCCTGTGCTTTCCCTAGGGTGGCCCTTTTCATGTCCTGTAATTGCTGCTGATTGACCCATCTATTTTCCTACCACTGCAAGTAGCTGGGAGAGACTGTGCCCAGTTCAGCTCTGTATCCACCATATCTAGCAGGGTGCCTGTTATCGAACAGTGGTGCTCTGTGAAGGAATCAAAGAATGAATGAGCTCAGCCAGGCTCTCGGGCCTTGTAAGTCCTTGTCTGTTTCTCAAGGAACCAGAATGTCTTCTCACCCATACCTTCTTAGAGGAAGAAACCAGGAATAAAGGTGGGAAAAGAAGAAAGAAGCCGAAGAAAGATGTAAATGCAGGTCCTATCTCTTTTCTTCCCTTTGGCCTCAATATCCTGTCTTTGATTCGAGTCTTAATTTGAAGCCATTTCATCCTTGAAGATAACTTACAAAAACAATGAAAAAAAAATACCTGTTTCCCCACTGAAATTTTTGAGAGTCAAAGGATGACATGATGACCAATCATCATTAGTATTTTTATGTGTATTTTCTGTAAACAAGAACATTCTCTTCATAACCACAATACAGCTTTCAGATTTAGGAAAGTAATATGAGTGTGTTTAATCCTTGGGTTCATTCAAATTTGGGCTAGAATTATTCCTTTAAAACCCAAAGATTTAGTTTTGAATCACAGCATTGCACTAATATTTTATGTCTCTTTGATCTAGAACAGTTTTCTTTAATCTATAACTTTAATCAAGACAGTTCCTCAGGCTTTTCTTGACTTTCAGGACTTTGAAACTTTTGATGATTACATGTCAATAATTTTGTAAAATGCTTCGACATTTGCTGTTTTTTCAGGATTATATCCAGTCTATGCATCCTTGTCAGGAATATTGTGGAATATCCTTGTCAGGAATATGCTTCTGACTGTACTCTTCCCATTATACCCTACCAGGTGGCGCATCATTTAAACTCAGATTTGTCTCATTACTAGTGTCATGTCTGTCAGATTTCTCCATGCTATGCTTCTGTTTTTGTTTTGTAAGGATTAGCTATTAATATGCACAGGCACCCTCTTTTGGCTGCTGAGGAAAGGCAGGTGTCTGATGTTCACCAAATGTGAGGGAATCCCCAAGGATGAACCTGGGTTTCTGGGCTCTGAAGCAGCCAAACCTAGGAGGCAGTATGTGGACCCACTTGGCTATAATTTCCCCTGCTACTCCTCCAAGCTTTCAATAACATCTTATTAAGTACTGTCACTGGACTTAGCTATGATGTAGAATATTAAAGGGTAGGTTCCAAGCATGGAGCAAAGATGGAAGAGCTGCTTCCTGAGGAAAAGATTTATGGTCTGGACCCAGGTAGTTGGCCTGCATGGCAAGCCACAATCAAGCATCATCTCTAAAGATGTCCCCAGATTCTTGGGTGGTCAACCCACAGAAATCCGGTCTTTCTGAAGTTAAGGAAGAATTATTTCCTGATTAACAATCTGCAAATAAAACTTTTCATTTCAGGAGATAGGGAGACCACCTCTTGAGGAGTCAGCCTCATCTCTCAGATTCACATCTTCAGTTCTGTCTAGGGTGGCCTGTTATTTCTAGCACTAGTTGGATCAGGCTATGGAATCATTCCATGAAACCATGACTTAGACCTGGGATCCAGGACATCTGCCAAGTTTTCTCTTTGGAAAACTTCTTCTTCAGCATATCATATATCATCATTGATGACTGGGGCAGAAGGTAAGTTAAGTCTTCTATCTCAATGTACAAAGAGACAAGTACAGAGAAACGCAGCAAGCGCACTGTAGCATATGGCATCCTGGTGTAGAGAGACTGTCCAGGAGGGGGGGTGGAGGCAGGGGATGACTGGACACAAGATAGATGGTAATAAGGAAAAGTCAAGTGAGAGCACTGAAAGCCAAACATAAAAAAGCAAGGGTAGAGAAATTAGATCTGAAAAGTGGGTTTATCTAGCAACACAGCTGGTATGAAGGAAGATTCCTCTAAACGCCATGGACTGGAACAACATGGTCTGTTCAAATACATTCTGACTCATCAGATTTCTACGTGGACCCACAGATGTGTTTAATTTTATATGCTGAGACTGATTTGCACACTGTGAGCATGCACAAAGCCAGCTGCCTAAGCCACATAAGTATAGTGGCTATGTAAGAGTGAGTGGGAGACCCTGGCTGCCATTCTACAGGCTCTGAGTGTTTGCTCTTGTTGGTTTCCTCATTCCACAGCCACAAGAGTGAGTTCTGTGACTTTCTTCTGGGGTGGTGGCGCAGTCACCCATCATTCACTACTTCCTGATTTTTTCAACCCTTAACAGGCTCTCCTGTGTAACTGAGACTGTTGTTCAGTGTCTGGGTGTAATTATCAAAAATAGCCTCTGACTTTCAAAAAGAAAGCAAAAAATGGACCTTGGACCATGTAGGAGATGATAGCTAGACACTCCTGCACCCAAAATTGCAATTAGAGCAATTCTGATGTCATCGTTAATCACGCGATTTATGTTTTGAAAGGAAACCAAATGATGAATATAATGATTATTTCTGTTTCTGCTTCCCCCCTCTTTCTCCTCAAAAACTGGCAGCAGCACTAGAGTCAAATTAAACATCTGTTTGAAAAATAAGCTGGAGTGCTGATGACAGCTGCCCTGGACTTACAAACGCACCACAGCTGTCAAACTCTAAATTAACAATGATTTTCATTTATGAATAGCATAGAACTAAGATAGAAAGGAGCTTTTTTGCCTCTGTTTTCCCAGTTTCCAGAGGCTGTGCAATGTGAAATGTTATGGAGAAGTCCAAGAAAAACCGTAGCTGCAATTAACTCATAATAATTAATTGTAGGAGTAAGAGATGTTCTTTCTTATGCAATCTCTCTGCTTCATTGGTTTTAGGTTGGTATCTCTGTGACAAGCAGGCTTGCAGGGAGGCAAATAATTTGGGGACAGTTCTCTGACCAGTAGTGGCAAGCTAGGACAATGAGCACCGCTGGAGGGTCACTGTTATTAGAGAACCAAGGATCCTCTGCTGGTCTTTCCAGCATTTTTGGTGGACATTAGCCCAGGCTTTTTCCAGAAGAAGCCACTGTCCAGATGCATGGCTTTGTGACACTGTGGTCAGATACTAGATGCAAGAGATCTAACCAAGATATTTTGATGATAGGATAAAATATGCCAGATTGTTTCAGACTTTGTGACTGTGAAATACAAAGTCTAAGTGTGAAATCATTTTTTTGTCCTTTTTGTCTTTGCCCAGAGTTATCATGGTGGTGGGTGGGGTCGTGGGGGTTGTGGCTCTAAGGTGGAACAGCATATGGATTGTGTGTATTTCCTGATTTAAAATCTAACATAGATTATAAGATTAATGGAGGTATGACATATCCTGATAGTTTTTCACTGTTACCCAAATGGTTCCATTTTTATCCTTTGAACATTTTGTGTCCAGAAATATTCAGTGGGACAAGCAAGTTGTATTGTATGCATGTGACAGAATATTATTCAGATATATATAGGATAAAATAATGATACTAGCTACACCATAGCTGAACTTCAAAAATATGACACTAAGTGAAAAAAGCCAGATGCAAAAGGTCACCTATTGAATGATTCTATTTCTATGAAATATCAAAACTCGGTAAATCCATAGAGACAGAATGCAGATTGGTGGTTGCTATGGGGCTGTGGCAAGAAACTGCTTAATAGGCAAAGGTTTTACTTTGGAGCAATGGAAATATTTTGGAACTAGATAGTAGTGGTTGCATAACATTGTCAGTTACTAAATGCTACTGAATTGATGACTCAAAATGGTGAATGTTACATTATAGGAATTTAATTTCAATTGAAAAACAACCACAAGGTCCAAACATTGTGATATCGACAACTCCTGTTCCATCGGGGGAAAGGACAGAGACTTGTCTCACAGCCAGGGTCCTGAGCCCTGCTGCACAGTTGGGGTGCGTGTCACTGCATTGCAGTCAATCCCTGGCCCCTCATGACACTGGCACAGTTCAAGGCCGCGTACTGTGTTCCCCCCTAACTTCGGTTGACAGCTGTGTCTGGGGCTTCGCTCCCTGCATCTGTACTTCACTTATAATCCTTGCCCACTTCCTCCCCTGGGAGCTGGATCTTGTGCCTGGGACTTCAGACTGAATGAAATTCTGCTGCCATTGGATTGCTTCTTTGAAACTGTGTCTGAAACTGTGCCACCGCTGGTCTCCAGGAACCCTGGGCATCTGGCTCCTGTGGGTTGGACGGCAGGCCTTAGGGTATTTGATTTTCCTGGGCCAGCCATGTGTTGTCCTGTTAGTCATGCCCTGGTCTTTCTAACTGCTCTCCCACAGACCAGCCACTTTAACTAGTTTGGGGTTCCCATCCCCTCTATGGTGGACTCCTGACTTCCTCCCCTGCTTAGCATTATTGAAGTTCTAGCTGGCCTCAAGAGAAAGCCACCCTGACTTATGACGAAGGAGTCTGTGGTTTTTCCCAATACCTAATGCCGGAAAACTTGTGGGGTAAGCTGTATCCCGGCCACATCAGATCCTCTGAACTCTACCCATTTCCCCTAAATCATACACAGTCATCTCATGTGGGTTTTCTACATTATTCCCTCCCAAGATAAAAAGAGTCAGTGACCTCTATGATGTTACAAAATATTCCAAGTGCTCACTAATTCCTCTTTGTACTCATCCTGGATTTATTTTCTAAATGACACTTAGTTTCATCACGTAGAGAACAACATCTGCTCCACAGGCAACCCTATAGCTCCTGGGTCAGAGGAAGAAGATGCCCCACACAGACCTGGCCAGTGGACTGGGGGAGATGGGCGTGGTATCTCATACAGCTTAGAGATGGTGAGTTTACCAGAGCTTTGGAGTCAGGTAAAAGGGACTTGCAATTCCAGCTCCATCATTTCATGGCTTTATTACCCTGACTATAAACTCTAAACCTCAGTTTGTCTTATCAACAAAATGGTAACAATCAAGTGAAGACCCCACAGAGTTTTTAGGCACCTAGCTTAGAGCGTCACAATATTAGTGAGCTGTTTCTACTTCTACTGCTATTCATAGTAATCCATAGACTGAATACCCCAATACACCACCTCACACCCTCTCTTCTCTACTCTGGCACGGGCCACTGCTGCAGGGACCAGCTTGACCCACCGCACTAGGGTGAGACACACTTGTGGCGTGGTGCCCTGTTTGTTCCAGTCTTGGAGCTTCCTGATGCCCAGCATATGTTCTGAATCTGATGAACCCTCGTGTGTGTGAACCCAGAAGAGCAGAGAGGTAAAGCTAGGGGATACCTTTAGCCAGTGGAGGATGGAAACCCACTGGTAATGAACAGCTTCCCCCTTCACCCCTCTGCACGCTGCTCTGAGATGTGCAATGATGCTTAGGCAGTTCCCAGCAGGAAGCAGCACCAGTAGCCTTCAGTAAGTCAGTGGTACTTCATTTCCCTATCCATGCCCCTCCTACCCTCCATTCCTGCTCCCTAGGATCACTTCCTGAATCTGCACACAAGCCCTTGTCTCACCTGGGCCAGGAGTCAGCAGTTACTGGGTTCCTTACACCAGGGTTTGCATTAGAGCTGGGTCAGTACAATTTTTCTACAAAGTGCCAGAGAAGAAATATTTCAGGCTTTGCAGGCCATCTGTTGCACCTTCTGGATTCTGCTGCTGTAGCATGAAAGTGGCCCTAAACAATACGTAGATGAATGAACTTGGCTGTGTTCCAGTAAAACTTTATTTGCAAAAATAGGCAGTCAGTAGGATCTGGCCTATAGGCTCTGGTTTGCCAGTCTCTGCATTAGGGCTACAAAGAAGAGTGAAATTGAGGCCTTCCTCACAGCCTTATGTGGAGAAGAGGGGCACTGAGAAGTGATACTGTAAAGTGGCTGAAATAGTTCCAAGGGGCTTGAACACCATGCTAAGGAACTTGGACTTTATTCTTTGCTGACGGAGGGATGTTGACTCGGTTCTCAGAGCTTTCAGTGGCCGCAGCTAGGAATCGGTTATTTCACTGGCAAGAAGTGAATTTTTTTAAACATTTTTGTGAAACCTAGTCCTGCTGGAGGGCCACCCACCCTGAGCACTCACACAAATGCAGCGCCCTGAGAGAACTCCATTACCGAACACCCCACCTGGGGTGGTGCCAACAGAGCAGACTCCTTTATCTGATACCCAGAAACCAGATGTGTCTCAGAATTCAAAATATTTTTGGATTTCAGAAAGAGATTACAGTGCAAATTCCAAATATTTCTCATAGTGCCATCAAGGTCTGGGGCAGCAGCAAACACATTAATATTTACCTTAACAGACACAAAGTCATTTCAAGTCTGTTCAGGGCAGGCTTGCACCCTAAATGAGTTCAGAAAAATCTTTTAGATTTTAGAGCTCTTTGGTTTTATAATTGCAAGTGAAGGCCTGTGGCCAATTTATTCTGTGCTGTGTACCCCCTCCACCCTCAGGTTAGAACTCCTGGTAAGTAGCTCCTGAGTCCTCCTCCAGGATGCCCACCTCCAAGATGCACTCAAGGAATATTAAGAGAATGAGCAGACAGGAATGACTGGAGAATAGGGTTTTTAGAGGGATTCATTGGATGAACAAGGGGATCCAGGACTCCAGTCAAGGGCCCAGGGAGATTTCAGGGCTCTATTCAGGATTCTAGATTTCATCCTCAAAGGTAATGGGAAGCCTGTTCAGCTTTGTTAAATGAGTAGCATGATTCAGCTGGGTAGGAGGATGGCAAGTCTTCACAGGTATCAGAGGACAAGGAACTAGTATAGCAACAAGGAGTTCCTTGTAAAAGTGAAGCAAGAAGTACCTGTGAAGAAGGCTCTGAATATCAAGCACATGATGGAAGAGACAGATCTGGCAACTTATGATGTTGGGGGAAAGGGAGGAGTTGGAGTAGAAGCTGATCCAGTGACACTTGTTTGAGGAGGTAGATTCCACAGCCCAGATATTTCTTTCATTTCCAGCACTGACACTTCTCCTGTGGCTTTGGGCAGGTTACTTAACCTCTCTACCTCAGTTTCCCCCTAGTGTTCTCTTCATAGGGTTGCTGTGAGGATAGTCAGTGTTTGTCATACACCTAGCACAGGACTCGGCTCTTGTCTGTGTAACTGCCTGTAACCAATCATTGATTCATAAGGTTGGATTCCTAAAATGGTTGCCTAAATGACTATTTCTTCAAAAGTGGGTGATATGCATTTCAGACCCTCTCAGGAAGTGATAAATAGATGTCAGAAACCTAGTAATAAATGTGTACAAAAACAATAAATATATGAAAAGACAATTACATCAGGGGACAAACTTTTGCTAGACTTAAAGTGACAGGCTCACCTCTGATGGGGTCTGGAAATATCTATTCTAGTCATAAGGGCCTTTCTTTCCATCACTTCTCACTTTGCTATTCTTGCAGCATTGCCGTGTGCCATGGGAGTTTTAAGTGCTTGGTCACTCATCTGTAGGGAGAGAGCTATAGATGGGTGCCTGGAAAGTCTGTAACTTAGAAATGCTCAAATCTTTGATTCCAAATGGAAAGTGGAAAAGTTGTCAGCTTTGTGCCAAAAGGAAAGACATCATTGCTATGGGCTTCCTTTCCCAGCTCTCCTGGGCAATGGGAACAGCTAGGTAATCAGGCTCGGAGCTGTCATCTACAGGCACTGAGCAGACTTCACAACTCCTTCTGTTAGGTTGTATTCCCTCAGGAGTGATACCTGGACACGGCAACACAATTGCTCCTTTTTATAAGTGAGGGCTCTGCAACAATGTTGGCATCTCTCTTTCATCTGTCCTGAAATTTGTGGCCAGATTGAAGTGTCCTAATAACTTTTAATTGAATGTTCTTCCCAGCATGTCAGTCCAGTGTTTAAAACCACCACTGACTCCGTTGTTATTCTTGAATCAAAATCTTTCTATTCATCTCAAAGCTAGAGGACCTCCATAATTTAGCAATAGATTTTGGCCCCCAAAGACCTATCTCCCCAGATGTGCTTATTGTCTTCCAGAGATACCATATTACTCTCACCTCCAAGCTCTCACTTCAGTTTTCACGCTGTCAACTCTCATTATCTGAAACATTCTCTTTCCTTCAGTTTATTGATTTCAAACTGACCTTTCCAAGAAGTTCTGATGTCCCCATTGTCCACTTCTCACTCTTTTCCTTTCTGATTCTAACCCTGTTTAATTTTATTCTCAGCTCCTACCTTTCTTGGTTTTGTTAACTTTTACA
This sequence comes from Uropsilus gracilis, assembly GCA_004024945.1. Classification (NCBI taxonomy): domain Eukaryota; kingdom Metazoa; phylum Chordata; class Mammalia; order Eulipotyphla; family Talpidae; genus Uropsilus; species Uropsilus gracilis. Next base: position 73,462 of record PVHY01005529.1, read on the forward strand.
TAGATATTTTTGTTTACATCACAACTTAAAAATCAGAATCATGGTTTAGCCTCTAAGTTCTTCTCTGTGTCTGTATACTCCAGGCATACAGATTCCAGGTTGATTGGTTTCACCAGTACCACCTTCCACGTTAGGTCTTCTTCAACTCGACTAGATGCATCATTTTGAAACATGTACTTCATGCAGCACTTACAAGTGAGATATAATAATATTCCAATTAAAATCAGGTATAGTTCATAGAATTTAATATTCTAGAGGTGATAGATAAGAAACTAAAAGATGGAAAAAGAGACAGAAACTATACTAATCATTATCTCCCCAAAGAATAAAAGAAAAAGACATCAGAATTATTGAGAGTGTCAATAGTGTCCAGATTCAAACTCAAACAAGAGTCAAAAGGTTTCCTATATTCAAGTAATGACTGATTTTACAACGTAATAAGGAAAAAGAGCCCACTCATGAAAGCAGCAACACTATCAGAGCTACAACACTATTGTATCACAGGAACATACAATTTAAATGAAGAAAAATTATATTACTTTACTAAAGAACATAAAAAAAAACAAGAAAATGAGGATATTCTGTACCTTTGACAGGGGAAACATGTTAGGGATGCTAGTTACATTATTTACTCAACTCAAAACCACTCAAAATCTCAACATAAGTTTTTATTAAACATGATAAACTTATTCTAAGATTTGTCTGGAATTATGAATTTGCTTGAATAGCTGTGAAAAAGAGCTTGAACTAGAAGATAGATGAGAAATGACTTGCTGTCAAAACATAAAATAAAATTATGCTATAACATGGTATAGATTTTGTGCAAAAATAGAAAAAAGATCAACTGGATAGAACAAATATGTACAAAAAATTATATTTGATAAAGTAACATTTCAAACCTTTGGGAAAAGGATCAAGTATTCAATGAATGATGTAGGTCAACAAATTAGGCACATGGGGAAAAAATAGGTGATTTGACTTCCCATCTGCACAGGATATCTTTGGTTTGCTTCTCTGGACACTTTCTTCATACTTTGGGACCCTGATCATTGCCTGAGAGAATCTACATGGACATTGTCATGGGGCTCTGTGGGTCTCATATTGGAGCCAGGCCAAAAGGAAGAACTGCCAGAAAATCAGAAGAAAGTCAAGATGGGGTACTTAGGGTCACCTCAGCCTGACTTCCCTTTAACAAAGTGCTCACTACACACCTGGATGATAAAGCTCCCCCCACTGTTACTTTGGCCACATCTTTGTAAATAGATAAACCTTTACTAAATCTTTATATGACCATTACTGAACCTTTGATAGCACATATTCAACACACCATCTATTTTTGCCTTAAAGTTTACTGATACCCTATCATTCACAAAATTAAATTCCAGGCAGTTTAAAGACCTAAATCTATTTTAAAATTTATAAAAATATTAAAAGGGTGGGAACATATTTATAAGCTTAGATGGCAGAGATTATTTTTAAATAAGACACAAAATCAAAATTCATAAATGGAAACCTGAATATATTTGTTTAAAATAAAAATTTCTTGATGATCAAGCACTCATAAAAAAATTAAAAGAAGGGTAGAGAGAAGCATTTGAAATTTATAATCAAGTCATTATCTGGACTATCCGAAGGCTAATTACATATAAAAATATGTTTTAATTAAATAAAGTTATATACTTTGTATATCACATATATTTATATGTAAAATAATTTTGTATGCCAAATATTTTTGGAGCATTATAGCTTAAATGGTTTAGAATTATTTTCAAAAGGACACATTATTTTAAAAATGAACAAGAATAGGCAATCCACAGAGGAAGAAATCGAATGGAATAAAGGTGTTAAAAAGATTCTTAATGTTTGCAGTAATCAAGAAGATGTAAATTAACTGAAGATACCATTTTAGACTATCAGATTGGCAGAACTATAAAGATTGATAACATCAAGAGCTGCTGAGCAAAGTTAGGAAACAGGCTCTCTTGTTCACAGTCAGGGAGGGTGTTTAAACTGGCAAGGTTTTGGGAGAAAAATCTGGCAATGTCTATTAAAATTATAAATGTGCATCCCTTATGATCTCATTCCTTGGCAACTACCAGGATGAAAAGTTGCATATTTTCTCAAAGAAGCATCTACGAGGATGTTAATCATAACATTATTTATAATAATCAAAATTTCAAAACAATCTAAATGTCCATCAACAGCGGAATAATTAAAAACATTCATAATATAGAGAACATGCAAATAGCTTCACGAAAGAGGTAGATCTATATATACTGACCTGAAAATACCTCTAGCACATTTTGTTTTGCAAAATTCCATTCCAGTTTGGGTCATTATGTAGGCCATTATATCATTTATGTAAATTAAAATTCCTACAAAGATGAAAGTATATTCTTTTACCCTTAATTTTGTGCATATCAATGCATATACAAGCTAAAGGATGCACATCAAATAATATTTAACATTAACTTTGGGTAGGAGGCTCTGGGATTTATTGCAGATGGTATCAGGGATTTTTTACTTTGTATTCTGCATTTTTCTGTATTCAATTATTTTCTATACTGTTTGAAATTTTACAATGTGATGAATTTATGTCTTATCTAGGAAACTGTTACTTCTTTAATGAATAATTATAGTTCAGATATGAATTCTTTGGAAAAAATACATAAAAGAAAGAAACAAGCTTTAGAATTAAATGGAAGTGTGACTTGAAGAAACCTACTTAATTACCCTCTGTAAAAAGAGGGGAGTTCATTGTGAAGATTACAGTTGACACAGCCTACTAGATGTGTAGCTGAGTTCCTCATACTAGTATTGGTTGACCTTTTCTCTTACCTCCCTTTGACCCAGTCAAAACTTAAGGACCAAAATCAGACCTCAGCTGCCTGTCTGTCTTGGCTGCCTGTGCCAACAGAAGCTCAGCTCCATTTGACAAAGGAGTAAGAGAATGAACAAACTGCGTCTGCTCAAAGTGAATGAATAAACATATGTTCACATATGTATATTGTTAATGGGTAAATAAGAGAAACCTTCTGGCTTCCACCAACAAAATCAAATGCTTTGTGAGAACAATAAATCAGCGATAACCAGAAATTTGTGCCAGAAGGCAAAGGATTTTTAAAGCAGGAAAATATTATCCTACAGACCTGAGATTTTCCAACTATCTTCTTCAGAACCTTTGGCTCTTCAGTAATCAGGCTGCCATCATGTGAATAGGGGTATTGGAAAGTCAAGCTGAGAATCAGAACTCCAGACTGAGAGGCTGACTATACTACAGGACATATGTGACAGTGACAATGGAACTCTGAACCCCCCCCCCAATCTCTGCAGCAACCCCTAGAAAGTCAAGCCACAATCTTTACAAGCATCATTCCAGAACAGTTAGGATTCCTATCACCAACTAGTATGATTTTTCACCCCACCATTGCCCCTACTTCTGAAACAGGATCAGAGAACCAAATACATTCTCCAAATCAATTGCATAAGATGACCCACTTTAGTTAGCAGACATGCGGTACCATGTCAACAACCTCCAGTTAAAGTACCTGTAGTTTTTCCTTTCCCCCACTCTTCCTGTCTTTCAGTCCCGACCAAACACTAGTGATGCCAGCTTACTCCCCTGCTCTATAGCAAGCTCTAAATACACAGGCTGTATTTGTCCTCAGTGCTCTTCCTTTATTTCTACAAAGCCTACTCCCACATTTAAACTAGATATTATACATACCATAGATGAGGACTTATATATAAGGCTTCACTTTTAAAATTCTACTGCTAAATTTTGTTTTAAATCAACAAGGCAGATTAATGCTAAGAGCTAAACTTCTGAAGGGATCAGAGGAAGGATGTTCAACTTGCATGAAACAAAGAAAGAAACAAATGATATGCAGACAGATGGCAGCAGAAGAAGGCCAGACAAAGACAGGGCTGAGTGTGGACGGTGGTCAGAGGCTTCCAGACATCTCTGCAGGCTTTTTTCCATAAGCCAGACACAGCTGAGTTCAGCAACTGCAGGAGCTGGAATCCCTGGGTGGAATGCTCCTTATCAGCTTCTTCTTGGAGGTGGGCTGGAGTGAATCTCAACTCTAAGAAATGTTGAAATGTCCCCCTCTCAGAGGTGCAGACAAATAAACCAAAGCTATGCATATGATGTTAGAGGGTTTTAAGAGGAGGAGGCTGGTTGGGAAGGTCCCAGCTCCCACCTACGTGGAAAAATGGATGTTTCTCAGATACTGGGGAACCCGCACATCTACCCACGACTGTTTGCCCATCTGAGATACTAAAATCTCTACCATTACTCTCACCAATCCTTAATTCTATTTAAAATCGAGTATGGCTGTGTTTTTCAAACTGTTGAATGATAATAGATGTCTCAGCAAAAAAAAAAAAAAAAAAAAGTGTCGCAGTCAAATGAATTTTGGAACTGGGTGAAACCAAGTTAAACAAATTTCATTTTAGCAAGGCTTTGCAAAATCTTCAGTATGCTAATATGTGTTGTGAGTCTGCAAGAAAACAATTAGTGGGCAACATTTTTCAAACATACTGAACTATAGAAATTGGTTTTTTGCCCACCTATTTACATCTCCCTGAACATCATTCTGAGCATCCAATTTGGAAACAGGTTTGAGATAATGCAACCTTTCCAAGGAAAACTATTAACCAGTTAACACCTCTTATCCTACTGTAACTCACCAAGCAAAGGGTCAGGAGGACAGACAGGCAGTGTCCTAAGAGGGCAGTTTGGTGCGGAAGAAAGAAGCTAGGGTCTTAAAGCCATGCTCAGGGTGATGGAAGTTAGTTAGAATTGCCCCTTAGGTCAGCTTAGTGCCATTTAAGAAGACTTAAATGTAAAATTTCAGAGGGAGGAAGTCAAGATTAATTTCATCTAGTTTGTAATTTTCCTTAACCAGTCCTAATATCACTATCTCCAGGGAAACAGAATGGCTAAGAGAATCACTGTATAAGGTAGAAAGAGAGATTCAGGTCAAAGATTCTTTTTAGAACACTTCACCAGTGATGGTCAGAGTCCATTTCTAAGTCAAGATAATGGAGGGTAGAGAGATGACACAATTTGTCTGATGTTCCAGTGTAGGGTGAATAAGTTGGTCAGGCTTTTTGCCCTTCTGCCATTAGCCTCCATGACCAGTAACTGTGGTACTGCACCCCCGCATGATTGTACATCCTCGGCCCAGTGGGTGTGTGCATGTGTGAGTGGGCACACCTGAGCCTGGGAGGAGAGGACTGAAACAAAGTTGGCATCATCCTCAGGGGGAAGGTAAGGTAGGAACATGAGAGAGCACAGGAAAGAAAGCATGGGGGAATAATGTCAAAAAGAGAGAAGGTCAGAGAACAGAATGCCAAAGAGAAAGCCCAGAGAAAGAGTATGAAGATTCCTGGGGATGGGGTAGGGAGGGGGGCTACCTGCCTACCAGCCCCCCTGACTCTGCCTCTGCCTTGCCCCACCCATGCTTACCAAACCCCAATAAAGTCACTTCTCCTTTTGCAGTCACACCACAGAGCCTTTACTAAACCACAGGGAAGGGGTGTGGAGCCTTACAAGGAGACCACATTCACTTACTTTAGAATCACGCAGCCCGTTCCTGCCGGGGGTGCTATCCAGAACACCTGGATTCGCGTCCTCCTGCGGGGGGTGCTTTCAGTGACTGCAACCGGACAGTTGCTCATAAACTGTGTTTCTTCTTCATCTATGATCTGTGGAAAGCCAGGGGAAAATAGGCACATTAAAATGCAGTAGCGCTTTGGGAAAACAAGTTTCTAAGTTGACACTTCCTTAATTTTATTTTTAAAACTGTCATTTTGCTGTTAGCACTCTAGATCCCCAGACACCAGAATAGTGCCTGGCACAGAGTCCCAGGCAAGGCTGTGGGATTAACATGAGGGCAAGGATTTGGCACATGTTCTCTGTTCCCTGGGACCAGTCTAGTGTCAACATTTTGAGAAACAGGCCACTAGGTGATGATCTTGCTCATTTCACAAGAATAACAGGCATCCCACCTCAGGGAGGGAAGAAGCGGCTGGAGAGGAGGTAATCCAAAGTCAACACCCTATAGTTAGACTTTGTCATTCAGTTACAATGGAATAAGCTGAACTTCAATATTAAAAGAAATATTCTTCCTTTGGGAGAAGGATGCCCAAGTAGCCAAGTCTCCCAGTTTCACACTATACTTTACTTACGCAGCCTCGACGTTCTTCATTTGTGTGTTATATTGGTATTCTTCCAAGTTAACCACACTGCAAAAATGCTGGTCACCCTTCCCATTCCCCAAGGCAGTTTCAGCATTTTTCCTCTTTGCTTTGAAGTCTGGGATCTTATCTTGCTTATCTTTCTATCAGGACCAGACTCAGATCTGGAAAGATCTTTTGTGGGAAAACATCTAAGTCCAAATCTACATCCAAGGGGTCTTAAGTGCCAAGTCTGATTAATTGGTGGTAGCTGTGGATGAATACTGCTAATAGCATTAATAACTGACATGTCTAGTACTTGCTAGGCACTAATTTCAATGCTTTATCTGAATTATTTGATCAAACACAATTTAATAAGATCATTACATTCATACAGTTTATATTTTACTTTAAAATTTTCTATTCTTCTTAGGACAGCAGGTAAAAACTATTGTTACTAAACTATCTCATCATATATTTATATTGCTGGACAAAAGCATTGCTGGCAAATCTCTGTTATATTTTTATCTTTGTATCCTTATCTTACTCCCATTTCTTTATTTAGCACCCACTCTTAAGTATCTATGTCCTTCTGAGAAAACACATATATGCATATATCTCTGACACCATATATATTTATGAAATGATGTAAAATTGCTTTATATTTAAATTTTTTTTAACTTAACCTTAGAATTATTGCAGATGGTCCTGACTTATGATAATTTGGCTTCTACAGTATTTTCCCACAGCAAGATAGTACAAAAGTGATACATATTCAGTAGAAACTGCACTTTGAAGTTTGGTCTTTTCTTGGGCTAGTAATATATGGTATGATGTTGGACAGGGGTAGCAAGCCGCAGCACAGTCAGTCATGCTATATCACAAGAGTAGACAACTTACACTCTATAATGTACTGTGTTAGCAACGTGTTTTACGTGATACTTTCAATTTATGGTGAATGTATCAGTTACACTCATCATAAATTACTAAATTAGTCAAGGTTTGTATATGTGTAATTCACTGATGCTTACTGCTTCTTGATACTCCATGCCATGCATAGACCCTGTTTTACTTGTACATTCTTCTAATGGGGGACTTAAAGCTCTTTGTGTCCATAAATACTGCTGCAATAAAGATCTTCATGCTTCTTTACCTGTGAACCTATATGAGAGTTTCTTATCCATGGAAACCATGCAATAAAATTGCCTGGTTGTGGGTATAATCATATGAATTCACTAAGTACAGCCAGATTGTTCTGTGGAATGGAAGTGTCTACTTTTATTCTATTAGCCATGCACAAATCCTCCTATCTCCCCATATCCTCACCAGTACTTGTGATTATCGGGCTTTCTAATTGCTTTTAATCTGATGAGTATAACATTATAGCATATTTTAATTTAATACTAGAAAATTTGAGCATCCTTTTATAAATGTGTCATTTTTCCTTCTGCAAATTGTCAGCAGATTTTGTTGATTTTGTAGAACTTTCTTGATATAAATTCCTCATATCTTTCCATCACCCAGAGATTCATCTCATCATTGGCATTCTCCATTCAATAGAAATAACTTTCAACTAATTAGGTTCATCAATTTCTATTGTATAACTTGCACTTTTGTGGCCTTGCCTTAAAAACTGAATTTAAGAAAGAAACATTTAGGTCTGCAATCCATTTAAAGTTTATTTTTTAATATGATGCAGTAGGGATTCAGCTCCATTTTCTCTCTACTGAGACTTACTTATAAAAATAAATTAATGAATTTATTTTTAAAGCACCTTTAGATTCACAGTAAAATTGAGAAAAAAGTACAGGAGTTCCTATCTATTCCTTTGTCCCCACCCATGAACAACCTCTTCACTGTCAACAATTGAATTCATAGTCATACATTTGTCACAATTGATATATCTACTTTGGCACATCATTACCACCCAAAGTCCATAATTTATATTAGCATTCATTCTTGGTATTGTATATTCTACAGGTTTTGACAATTGTACAATGACATGTATTTATCAACCCTTGACAACTATTAATATTTTATTATGACCATTTGTTGTTAGTAACAGGAGGAATTTTTCAGATTTTCCTATGTAGAGTGTCATGTTGTCTGTGAACAAAGACAGGTCTTTTTTTTTTTTTTTTTTCATTCTTCAATGCCTGCTTCTTTTCTTTTTTAAAAATACTTAAAATATTTTATTTGTTTGTCTTTTATATAATTTTATAATTTTGGGAGTAAAACTTCACATCTGCATATATGTACATGTTTACTTACCTTCCATCAAATATCCTAGCCTTGGGAAAACTGGATCAAAAGTTGTAAAAAAATGGACCAGGATAACACCCTCACACCCTGTACAAAAATTAACTCAAAATGGATAAAGGACCTGGAAGTGAGACCTGCAACCATAAAATACATAGAAGAAAACCTGGGCAAAACCCTTCATGAATTTCACCTCAGAAATCCATTTGGGGAAACAACTATAGCCGGCAAAAAAATGAAGGAAAGCATAAACAGCTGGGACTATATAAAGCTAAAAAGTTTCTGTTCAGCAAAAGAGACAATAAACAAAACAAAAAGAAACCCAACCAACTGGGAGAAAATTTTTGCCCTGCAGACAAGTGACAAGGGTCTGATAACAAAGATTCACAGAGAGCTCCTACAGCTCAACAAAAACAAAGCAAAAAACCCAATCAAAAAATGGGGAGAAGAACTAAAAAGACACTTCACCAAAGAGGAGATACAGATGGCTAATAGACATATGAAAAAATGCTCCACCTCACTAATAATTAGGGAAATGCAAATTAAAACCACACTGAGATACCATCTTA